>CAUJBZ010000322.1:0-48852 GCA_963082915.1 Dolichopus griseipennis | reverse complement strand
TTTTCACCTCTATCTGTTTGTTGAATGTTGAATTTATCAAAAAGAATAAATTTTATTACTATAGAAAATTAAAAGTAAATTTTATATTTTTTTTTCATTAAGTTTGCACATAGCAAGTTATAACTAATTAAAATCGTGGTGAATTTTATCTTCACCACATTTTTTGCTAAAATATTTTAAAACGAAAAATCATATAAGTTTTTAATTAAATTTTTATTTAGCGAATCATAATTAATTAAAATCGTGGTGAAATACACTTTTAAAGTTTATTTTCACCACTTTTGGTATTTTTTAAAGTAGTTACTAAAAAAAATTAAAAAAAAAACAATATTAAGTATTATCAAGAGGGATAATTTATAAAACTTTGAAAATTATTTTATGTATGATATTAAATGATATAAAATAAAAGACAGAGATCACAAAATTAAAAAATTAAAAAGAGAAGGAAATATTGAACTATTTGAAGAAATATTAAAAAAAAAATAATAATTATTAATTAATAAAATTTCTATTTGTTCAACTTTTTATATTTTTAGAAAAAAAATTTACCATAAAGTGTTAATATACATTTCAATATTTTTTTTTAAATTAATATAATTAAATATATATGTATGTATATATAAATATTTTATATACGTATGTATTCGTATATAAAAATACAAAAAAGGATAAATTATGAAATTAAATTTTTTCGATAATATTCACTAATAGGATAAAAGGAAAACAAATCTACACACAGCAGTTATTATGGTGGAAAAAATGTAATTAAATTAAGTTTTTTTTTTTTAATTAATATATATATTCTATATCTCTTTCATATTTTTGTTAAATTAAAATAAATTTTTATATTTACTTTGTTGAAAAAAATGTGAAATTTTTAAATTAAAATGAATATATTTTTTCTGATCCAAATATAAAGAAATTTTGGGAGTGTATATAAGAAGAGGGAAGAGACTATTGAGAAAAAGGTGGAAATTGGAAGCTTTAACTATTTATAAATCATCAAAAAATATATGCATATATATATGCTATTAAAAACCTAAAGAAATCCCTTAAAGTAATTGACATCACAATGAATTCTGACTATTTTATGTGGGTTGAATTGGATTTTATTGTATCTGAATACAATTTCAACTTATACAGAGTATTTATATAGTAAAGTTTGTTAGTCCAAGTGTGTTAAAAAGGATTGAAATTCAATATTCAATTGTGATAATTGAATAAACACCATTAAAATAATTTTTAAGCTAATTTGGGAATTGCTCGTGAGAAAATTCTGGGGTCTTTTGGACTGTTTTCCAAACAGAGATTCTAACTTTTTCAATACTGAAATGATTAAAACGGTTTTTGGATATTGTGAAGGCAGTGGAAGGTACTGTAGTAGAAACCCGGGATTATGCAAAAGTTTGTTACGAATGCTTAACGGTAATAATGAATTTTCAATTTGGAAAAATATCTAAAAATTAAGTACCGAATTTTACTAAAGTTTTGATTAATAAAATATCCTGGTTACATAATCACATGCTTCTGGAATTTTCAAATGAATAGTTATAACCACTTAAGCTTAATAAGTGAGTTCGAATTGTTAATGTATAACTTTCGGTAACTTTATAGTACAATTGGTTAAAAACGTAGTACAAGCGTACATTTCGTTTACATCAACACCTTGACTAAGAATCCACCCTGTGTATCTGGACCTGGCTAAGAATTCAACCTGCATAGTGTATCTTTAATACATATCCTAAATAAACTTACTATCTTCCGTCTTTTATCATATCTCGTGAGCTCTTTTGTACTAAACTCCTTATAACTAATCAAATAGTAATTTTTTTGTGATAAGTAATTATGTTTTACTAATTTTAATTGAACAAATATCAGAACAGGTTTAGTTGCAACTTAAAAACATATCAAGAATTTATTTTTTGATTAGTGATAAGATAAGTAAGTTAATTAAATTATCGTTTTAAATAGCTTTTAAATCATTTAGGGATTATTTTGGCTTTAAAAATTCGATTAATTATTATATAATTTTAATATTTTTATTATTATAAGTGAATTAAAACAATTATAGAGTTCAATGTCTATACCACATACTGTTTATTTATAATTAACATTTTTTAAGCTAAAAAAAAAATTCAACAAAAATTAATTTATTTTAATCATTATTAATGACTTAAAAATTTAAAAAACCAATTTATTATAAAAAAAGTTTTTTTTTTTAATTTTGTATAATATTTTACCATCAGATTATTTGGGATAAGGGATAATTAGCAAAATTTAAAATCTTTTGTTTATTAAGCTGTAGGTATAATTAGTAAAATTAATAATTATTTAAATGTAATTCAGTCGATTGTCCTTTGTTATGGTCTTGGTTTCAATTAATATTTTGTAATACTAGACTACTAAAGACGAGTCGTCTCTACTAAAGAGTAGTCGTTGATTATTAAAGAGTCGTTTTTAGTAGTCGATTATAGCAAAGTATTAATTGAAATAAAGCTACGACAAACGCCCAAAATAAATACAATATATTAGGGACTTAATTGTTTCAATTAATAATTCAAATTACAATAACTTTTCATATCATTTTAGTTGTTTTGGTTTAAACCAGGGATTCAGAACGAAACGAAATAATAAAGAAAAGCTTCGAAACGATATGTTTTTTCGGCATATAAAAACGTCTTAAATTTTTTATATTTTTCATAACTTTTCGTAATTGTTGATCGCTGTTCTGTTGTGTACTGTTCCATTTCCAATTTCCCAAGTTTTCTTCACAAAATTCTGAAATAAAAATAAAAAATATAAATAAATTTAAAAAGTTATTAAACATTCAAACCATATCGGTCGTTTTTCAGGGTGCCGCCTGTACAGTTAAAAAAAAAAATTAAACATCCCCATTTCCGAGAGCCAATAGCCGGACCGACAAAGTTTGCAAAAACTAATCACTGATTTTTGAAAAAGTTCCCTTAAGCCCCGCCAAATTGCCCTGGAGGAAACAATATGTTAAAAACGATTAAATTTTGATGCAATATCGTTTCGTTCCACTCCCCTGATTTAAGCTAATTTTATGTTTTCATTTTGTACTCTTAAAATTAACTTAGACCCTGACTAAAGCATTTATTATAAAAGTACAGATTAAAAAAGTTTAAGAAATTAATTAATTTATTATTTAAATTCTTCTAGCAAGTATCAGATAAAATTATTCAGACAGTTTTCTCAATTAAATTATCTATTCTTTCAAATTTTAAACATAAAACCCTGACTACACAAGCAATTTATTTAAACTTCATTCCAATTAGAAAAAACTTTTAACACAGATTTAAAAAAAAAAAACATAAATTTCGAAAGATTAATTTTTAATTTATTTTGCATTAAAATATTAATTTTAATTGAAAAATTTTATTTAAAAATTTTATTAACCTTTTGTTAAACTCGTAAGTCTTTATTAATATCAAAGAATAAATTTATTTATTTAATAAAAAAAAAATAATTCAAAAAAAAATTAAAAGTCTTTCAAAAATATTTTCAAAGTCAATAAACTTCAGTATTCAGTTGGGGGGTTTGCTTTTAAGTTATGGAGACATGCAAAACAAAAAAAAAATAATATTTAAATAATTTGAAATTTGATTAAAAGACTTAAAGAGATTAAAATAAACTCTTTAAAAATTTATTCTTGTAGAAAAATTTTTGTATAAATTAATAAAAGTATTGTTGACATTTCTAATTAATTATAAAATTTTTTTTAAAGCATAGTTTGAGTAAAATTTTAGAATTAAAAACTAGTATAATTAGAAAATATTTAATTAGTAGAATCTACTTTTAAAACATTAAACTATCAATCGTTGTTTAACTGGCATTGTACAAACTAAAAATAAATTTTTAATCATTATCAATTTATTAATTAGTGAATTCATAATAGTGCAAATGTGTCATATTTAGATAATTAAATATGTAACTAACACTTTATATTTTAAAAGCCGAATGATTTGGCCATACAGAGGGCGATGAAGTTGTTTTTAAAAAATAATTGAAACGTATTGGTTTCCATATAAGTGTCCCTTAAAAAAACCTTTGATTAATGGAAAATTTGATGTATCGCATGTCTGCTTTCTGCGCTCCCAGATCTTAGGCCTTTACATAGTTGCATACGTAGTAGTATAAAAAGTTTACTTAATAACATAGTATTTTGTTTTTTTTTAAACACCGGTTTTATAAGTATATAATTAAAGCATGAAATTAATAAATACACAATATCAATCACTATAGATTTGAATTCGTATTTATATATCGCAGATAAATTTAACAAAATAAATAAAAGTTAATAAATAAATAAATTCATAGTATTAGTAATAAATTCAGATTATGTCAATAATTTTATTTATGTATTATTTTGAAAATTGTTTATTTTTTTTGAACTTCGTCTTCAAATTTGTTTAATAAGAACTTCCACAAAACCAACTTAATTGATTAAAGTTTGCGGTACTTAACTAACTTGAGCCTAATTGTCTGTTTCTCCTTTTAGATAGATTTTTTATTTTTGATTTTTGGATCTGATTATTAAATGTAGTTGAATGGGTCTGATTATACTATTCTTTTTCGCAGAGGATTCCAATCTAAATACAGTTTCTCCTAAGTATTTTACCTATCCACTTTTTATTTTCATGTTCTTATGTGCCTTCAACAATCTGACAAATTGCGGAGTGCTTAAGACGATAATCTTTCAAATGGAAGATCTCCAACTCAAACGCCGGTCAGATTACTAAAAATAAAATCGCAAAAATTAGACTGTAATAAGTTATTTCGTAATATAAAATAAACCAATACAAAAATGAAATATAAATAACACATGTGTAATATAATAGATGGCGCATAAAATCTAACATTATTGTATTCTAATCATTCACAATAATTTCAGCAAAGTAATCAACGGTTTAGTCAAAAAAAAAGGAATTAATGGAATTGAAGCTTAGTTTAAATAAATTGTTGAATAACCTATACTCCTTATAAGAATAAAAACGGTATTCAACAATTCTTCATTTGTTATTTTTCTTCGAAAGAACATGTCTCTTAAAGATAAAATGTAATTAACTAAGAAAATTAGTATTATTTTAATACATACACATGCCATTCAATAAAATCATTTAAAAAATTAATTAACATTTATTTTTTTTTCTCATTACTTAAAATCTACTATTATGTCGTTTAAAACAATTTTATTTTGATTAAAATATTAAAAAAAACAAAACTGAAAAAACTCAAGAAGAGTTAATATACTTAATACTACTACTACTAATTTCTATAGCTCCTAGTGGAGCAAAGAGCCTTAACAAAATCCTTCCATTCAGTACGGTTCTGTGCGATCATTTTTATTTCACCCCATGTTTTTCTTGATTTGGTAATTTCGGCGTGAATTGTTCTTTTCCACGAGTTTTTCGGACGCCCGCGTTTTCTTGCACCTTGCGGGTTCCAATCAAGCGCTTGCCTGCAGATTTCGGACTGATCTTTTCTGAGTGTATGACCAATCCATTTCCATTTTCTTGTTAAATCTCCTCTGCTATAGGTACTTGATTGCATCTGGCATGTAATTCCTCGTTCCTAATTCTGTTTGGCCACCATATTTTCAGTATTCGACGGAGACATGTGTTAACGAAGCTTTGAATTTTGCTGGTAAGTTCCTCCGTTACTAACCACGTTTCGCAACCGTATAACAGAACAGATTTGACGTTTGAATTAAATATTTTAATTTTTGTTTCCTTAGAGATGATTGCATGATGAACTCCGCCAATGCCGGTCCCAAGCCCGGATGAGAAAGGAGGAGGGGGAGGAGTACCAACCTCGTTAAAAAACCTAGGTTCAGCTGGCCCGGCTGATAGCACCTTGTGAGGGCTCCTGGCGAGGGTTACACGTGAAAAGCGGTCAACGGTTGATGCGGCGGAAGAGAATACCTAAATATTCCAACGGCGTAGCAGGCGGAAGAACCAAATAAATACCGCAGCGTCTGTACTTCAAAGAAGCGGCTGCCAAAGGCGACTGTACTCCATGTTAGGAGCGGCCTTCACTCTAGCGATGAGTCTGGTCATCCCGAAAGGAAAATAGCACCTGCCAGACCCAACTTTTGGCTTATAACCAATCGATGGAACGCTACAAACCGAAAGATTGATGAATAAACATGGTTTTAAAAACGAAAGGAAACAAGTCTCCAAGAGGTAATCAGAGAAACACTGAGAACCCTCCCGCACAAGCGGCATGCACATCGGATTTGGAGGTGCAGAATTCATGTAATTTCAACAATATTTCATCTATAAATGAAACCAAAGCAATATACTTAATAGGAATACGTTATTTTTGAGAGTGTCAATAAAACTGAAGAGAGAGATATAGAGAGAGAGAGTAGAGAGTTTAAAAATATTTATCTTAGTTATTATAAGATTGATTAGAAAAAAAAAATAAAGGATATTTTAGGAATTTGTATATGTATGTTTGTATGATTGTACAATTTTAAAATTTTTTGTTTAATATATAATAACAAATTTTGTATAATATATATATATACATACATTTGTATGAATATAGAAATGTATCACATAACACATTTTTATATTTTATATAGACTTAATATTTTGAAATGTTTACATTTGTTAGGCGTTTTTTTGTTGTTGTTTTTTCTTTTAAATATAAAAATTGAGTTTTCATATAAATTTTTATTTCACATTCACGGTTAAAGTTTTTTTTTGTTTTTGTTGTTTTTATTTTTCATTTGTTAAGTGATTCTAATTTTGTGTATTTTTGCTTTCTACTGTAGAATTAAAAAAAAAAAAACAAAAACAAAACACAAACAAACAAACAGATTAAATATTCATGAAATCTCTGTGAGAATTTATCTGTGTGATATTAGATATTAATTATTATTAATATATTTGTCTACAATGAGGTGTAACAAACGCATTCAATTAAATGTGTTTTGTTGGATGTGTTCAATTATAAAAAAATAAAATATTAACGTTTTGTTGGATGTGTTTTATTTTAGAAAATAAAATATCATAAATTATCATAAGCAGGCCAAAAAATATTTTATTTATTTTTAATAAAAAAAAAAAAATTTTTTTTGATATTAAATTTACTTATTAGTTTATGAAAAATTTCATTTCAGTTTTAAAAATCACAGAAGATTTTCTGGAAATTTTAAATATATAGTAAGACATTTTGTAAATAAAAACTAAGAAGACAATGCTTCACAGGAACATTAAGTCTTAATAAATTTTAGTAAAAATGAAATAAGGGCGAAAGCCCAATTTATGCTTTGATGCATTGCTTGGTTTGCTTAAGCAAATAAACCAAGCAATGTATTAAAGTAATTTCAAAGTTTCCCCTCATCTCGCTTTCAACTCTACCTCATTTATATCTCATCCCTTCCTTCATAACTTTTTAATTATATATCTATTTATAAGTTAAAATGGAAAAAAATTATGTAACAACTGACGGTTGGGAAAGTGGGTTCAGGTATACAATACCTCTGAGCTCAATGCACCATAAAAAACAGACAAAATAGATTTTAAACTTAGTTAGGGTTAGGTATATTAAAAAAATTTTAAATAAAATTTATAATTTGAATTTGATAACGCAAAACTCAATTCAAAAATCAACATTTATTTAATACAATTTCACGTACATATAAATAGAAACATTATTTAGCATGTTGAATAGGTACATTATAGAACGGTTAGCCTTCAAACAAGTATTTTGATTTGAATCTAAACAAAGGAAACAATATAGAATGTATAACAACATTTTTTAAAAATGTATATACAAAACATTAATAGTTGGAGAAATAAATCATTATTGAAACAAAATAAATCTATTTCACTTCTCTTATTAACACAAATTTATCGAACTTAATTTTAAAAAGTACGTAATTGAATAAAAATAAAAATATTAATTGAAATTAAAAAAACATTTCACCAAGAAGGGATTTGAACTCACAGCCCCAAAATTTTATCAAATTCAAAACATAAAAAAGGTAGACTAAATAAATTATTCATCTTCAAATTTTTAAGATACAACAACATATAAGTTTTTGTTTTTTTTGTACATAACTAGAATTGAAGCATAGTCTGTATTACGTAGAATGCAACGGTTACCATTTTATTTAAGAAAATGGTATTGATATATAATATATGTATATGTAATATATGTAATTAAATTAGAAATAGTTCTTAATTAGAAAAAGTTCTTCTTTCAACTGACCTTCCGTCATTCTGTGACGGGCCAACAGCTAGTATCAAAATATTTGTTTTTGTTTTTTGTTTTGTTTTGTTTTATCAAGATATTTTTAGAATATTTTATATATACACATCGGTAATCGTAATTTTTACGTTGTAAATATAAATAGGTATATGTATCAGAGGCGGCTTCTCCTAAGATTCAACTGATTCATTGAATCAGATGTAATTTTTGCTTTACTGAAAATCGAAAAGATTTAAAAAAATTAAAATTATTATAAATTTATATTAATTCGAATAAAATAAAAGAAAACACATAATATGGTCCAAATGCCAATATAAATTTTACCTTAGATTCATTCGAACAAATTGAATAGACAATATTACATAATTCATCTCCTATATTTTTATTTTTGTTATTTGCATACATTTAGAAATGTTTAATATTAATTGGCGTTAAGTTGTATGTATTATATTATTATGTTAAAGTATGCAATGTAAAGTAGTACCATGTGAATGCCATATATTCAATTTAGTTATTTGAATTTATGAAGTATGAACTATGAAGAAAATATGAACTAACGACAAAATTTGATTTTTATTTTCTCTTCGGCGAATTCGATATTTTTTTAAAATTATAATTTTTTAACAAATTTTAAACTATTTTTTTTTCAATCTAATTTCTTCTATGGATTTAAAAAGTAAATAGTTGTTTGTAATTTGCAATTCCAACTTGTTGTCATTACAACAAGTGTGTGTTTATGAGTTTAATGTTTTTGTAGTCTTTGTTTTATTTTTATTTAGACTTTAGTAGAGTTTAAATTTTTTAAACAATTTCATATTAAAAATTTCCAATTAGTTACTTTAATTCATTAAAAGACAATTTTCTTTCAATTTTCGATTTTATTTCTTTAAGAAATGATTTAATTTTAGTTTATAGAATACAAGATTTCCGAAAATTTCAATATATTGCAAATTTTATAATATATTTTAAACAAAATGACTTGGTAGATAATATAAAAGAAGCATTCAAACTTGCATTACCAAGAGAAGCTATACCAGCTTTTTCTACGCCAGCAGAAAGATCTTTTTCAAGTTTAAAAAATATAAAAACTTAGTTTGTCATTAATTTATATTGAAAAAAAAATGTTGCAAGAACTCATACTTTTTATGAAGATGTAATAAATTTTTTTGCAACTAAAGAAAGACGAATAGAATTAAAATATAGAAGTCTTAAGAATCTTAAAAGAATTTTTGGTTTTATTTAAACTTTTTTTTAGTTTGAATTAGTATGTGGAAAATCCACGAGCCGCCACTGATATGTATATATATATTATATAAGAAATATATAAATTTTTTTAATATTATTTTAAAATGTCATGAATAAATAGAATTTAAATATTGTAATTGTAATAATGGTGGTGGGTTTTTTTTTAAAGGAATTTTTTAAAAATAGGGTTAAAAAATTGGGTTAAAAAACTGTCAATTTTTAAAATAAGTATTGAAGCAATAGAATTGTTAAAGTTTGTGTTTGCAAACATGTTGAATTTGCTAGAAATCTTTACTTGACTTAATAAATTTAAGTGACTTATCTCGAAAGTTAAAAAGGAAATTCAAGAAAATAAAGCAGAAATAAATAAGATTACTGGAATGCTATTGAACGTATTTATAGATTTACAGTATGCTTCAAAGTTTTTGAGTAAAAATTGTTCGTATTTTATAGTGTTAATTTCAATGAATTAGATTCAGAATTAACTTTATTTCGGAGTTGGTTTTTTTAAGCGCTCACTACTCAAGTGTTAGGATAATAAGTTATATATATCTTAGGTACATATTCTAACAGGGAGTCATATTATATTCGTGTTATTAGAATTGATCCTAATGAATTCCATATACAATTTAAACATGAGATAGTACTAAGCCTTATAGCACGTAGAAACGTCTTTCAATAGATATAACTCTATTTTTGTTTATATTGTAGCATTTTGTATTTGAGTTTTATGGTACTCTATATCTGTGAGTTATATTATTCAATTAAATTATTTGTTTATATTGTTATATTAAGGTATTCATTATTAAAGATATATAATTATTAATTGATTAAGCCATTATTTTGAACCAAATGGCGAATGGTAGGGTAGCTGAATCGATTTAAAAACCAGATAAAAGTTTTTCACTTCGATTTTTCACCGCGGATTCGAACGCGAGCCTTGCTCTTGAAATGTCGGCAGTCTAACCACTGTGCCACCAAGCGGTTTTATCTTCATACTAACAAAACTTAACTGCCGCGATATTTTTGTCATGTGCTAGCATTGTTAATATTCCAAAAAAAAATTTCCCTCTTCCTGCACTCTCTATTCCTCTATAAATGAGATCGCAAGTGCTCCACACCAAGAAATATTTTGCAATTTTAATTGGAAGGAGGGTGATTAAAATATTTGGAGTTTTTAGACTTTAAAACTGATTTTGGTTTTCCTGATAGTTGAATTTAAACCGATGGAAATATTTTCAGTGCTAAGATGAAGATCAAAGCCCTGCTAAGCTAGCTTATTAGGCGAATGGTTAGTTATTATTAGGGCAAATAAAAATATGCATTAGCATCTTTTTTCCCTTACGTCTTATCGGTAAATGAACAAGATAGTAGTTCGTTTCAACAAAAATTATGAATTTTAAGCTAGTTTTGTTAGGGCATATTTTTGCATATTTCACTTGTTAGAGCATATTTTGTATATTTTAACTTGTAAGAGCATATTTTGGTATATTTTGACAATTTTCGTTCAAAAGATCATAATTTTTTTAATTTTTCTTGCATTTAAAATATTTTTCATAAAAAAACAAAAATTAATGTCACTATATTTAGATATTTATTTATTTAAAAAATTATTCTTTCAAAATAAACAAGTAGTTATTAGGTATTTAAAGAAATCTCTATGTATGCATGTACATATACATATTTATTTTATTATTCCTTTCAACTTGATTCAGAAACTTTCAACTTGGTTAAAAACTATATCTGCAGCTTTAACTGGTGAAGCGATACACAATGCTACAATGAATTACACGATAAACGAAACTATTGCATTTAAATTCTCACCAATTAACTCAGTTAATGTAGAAAGGAGCTTTTAAATGTACAAAAGCGTCCTACGATCGAACCGGAATAATTTCTTATTTGAAAATTTAAGTGAAATGGTTGTGATATATTGCTACCAAAATTTCAGTTAAACTTAGTTTTTAATTTTACTAGATGTAAGATTTTCGTTATTTGGATTAATTTTTTACTTTGATTTATGTTTATTTATTTTTTTTTAATTTTAACTTATTCTACTCTCTAATTTATCTTGTTTTAATTTTTTAATTTCATGAATTAATTTTATTTTACTTCATTAAATTTAACTTTAAAATAAAAAATTATAATAAAAATAATATATAAAAAAGTAAAAAACTATCTGCTTTTACTTCTTAAATTTAAACAACTTTTGAAGATGGTGCCACTAGCCCACCCTATTAATATTCATTTTATTTGAAGCTTTCTAAGTAATGGATCTTTTTTTATGTATTTGATATCCTTTTCATAGAGCATATTTTAAACGCTTAAAATAGATTTTTTAGAGCATATTTTAAGCGCTTAAAACTGATTTTTTAGAGCATATTTTTATTTGCCCTAGTTATTATACTCTCTTGTATAGTCTTTATAAAATTTGTAGTTATGTAAGAATGTATTTACTATTGTGTTTAACTGTGTAATGATTTTTCAATTTTTCAATTTTTCAATTGTTCTATCACTATTAACTTTCTAATACTTCTGCCATTATGGCTCAATATTATTATTAAACTATAATTTGTATTATTAAATTCGCTTTTATTATATACATTTAATATTTGGTATATTATTTAAATTTTGTTTTGCTGATTGAAAGCCTAACGACTTCTGCAATCTTTGAATCCTTCTATTAATTAGTTATGCTGTACCAAGGCTGTCGGCTACAATTAAATGAAAATAAATTTAATTTTTATATAAATTGCATAGTTTTAGGGGTACACTTGTATTTAATGGTTTTTCACTGAAAATTAAATTTTTCTTAAAGTAGATTTTTTTCTGAACTTAAATTAGAGCGATTTCAACTCAAAAAATCATCCCCAATATATAGGTGTTCAAAAGTATTGAATCATGTGTTTATATACCGTATACCAGTACTTTTTCAAATTTTTTATTCAATTTCAATATCAGATAGACGAACATATAATCGATATAAAAAAATGTACAATAATTGACAGTAAATATAAATATATACGTATAATAAATTTATACATAATATTATGCAAAAAAATTGAATTGAAAGAATATAAGTAAGTAATGAAAAAAACTAAGGGTTTTTAAGATGTTCATAAATATGTTCCATAATAAGTTTTGGGTTAAAAGTGTATTCAGTAAATAAATTTGTAATAATTTTTAACAAATTTTCTTAGAATTCTATTGTATAAGTAGAACTACATTACATTAAACAAGTTATAAAGGTTTTCAAGTTTCTAGAAGGAAGGAGGAGTTCTTAGAAAGAAAAGTAGTGAATTTTCAGAATTAGATCCTTTACAACTCCAAAACAGCGATGGTTACTATAATAGTTTTCCAAATGACTCACTTATAATTATATATTTATATTTTTTTGTTAGATTTGATCCGCCAAGGGTTTGAATCCGAGACTTTGCGATTGAAAAGCCGTCACTTTAACCATTAATCTATTGGTCAGATATGATTCACTTACTTTTTAAGAATTTTACTTCTCTCAAAATCGTAAGTTTTTAACTTGAATCGTTTGAAAGATTTCAGATGTCAAAAATTTTGCAAAAACTGAGTTTCGCATAACAGTGAATTATTACAGAAGCTGTAGTTTGGTGCCCAAACTGAAAATAGACTTTACGCAATTAGTTCTCTTGAACGCTTCATCTCTGTAACGGATGGGCTACAAAAAAAGTTGTTTCACAACATAATTTCGATGATAGCTTTCCTTAGTTAAAATATGAACATTTTACTTTGAATTGTATAAATTAAGAGCCGGAGGAATCAGCGAACTCACAGACGAATAGAGTGAAACCATACATTCAATTCCTTTTAAAAAATGTTCTTAAAAAAATAAAAACAAACAAAAAATTTGTAAAAAAAACTTTCTAATGTGTTAGATGAAAATTGGAACGGGTAAAAATGGAGAAATTATTGAATACTTAAACTAGGATATTAAAAATGTCAGGAAATGTGTTGAAAATAAAAAAATTGTTAGTCTTTTACGTTTTTTTGTTTTTTTTTTTTTTGTTTCAATTCAAACAAGTTAAAGTTAAAATGAATCTGAAGATATAACAGTACTAGTAGATAACAGTAGTATTCAAAAAATATAACAGTACTTTTTAAAAAAAATGGAGGAAGGAAATCAGAAGAAAAGAAGATTTCTAGAATATTTAGAAAATTTTGTATTATAAGGGAATTCTTTTTTCAAACTTTATGAATTTGCGGGTCTGTGAGTCTTCTCGTACTTTTGAAAATTGAAATTGAAAAAAAGAAAAATTTATTTTAAGAATGTGGTGTTAAAATGCGTAAATACTTTATTTTTTTTTTTATATATATTAAAAAATTTTTATAACACCTGTTACTGAAAAATATAAATTTTTTTTTGAAAATAAAGAAAAAGACAGAAAATGAAAATGAGAAAGAAAGTAATAGAAAAGGTGAAATATTTATTTTAAATTTAATATGCAATTTAACATGAAAAATAAAATCATTTTCTTTTATTTTATACTTTTTTTTTGGAAAATTAAAATCGTAAATTAAAGTCGGATTTAAATTAGAAAAAATTTATCTTAAGATTTAAATGGTGTTTAAATTGAATTTATTGAAAGAGTTCCTGGAGTTATTTTGGAAAAAAAAGTTAGGAAGCTGGGAAATTAAGTGTTAGATTCCATTAATTTGATGGAAATAATTTATAAATAGGTGCTTTTAAAATTCAAGTGAAGCATTTTTAAGTTTCATAATAGATTTTTTTTCATTTAACAAATATATACGAATACAGTCAAACTTCCCTAGTTCCCAACACGCCAAATTCGAAATGAAATATTTCCATAATAAAGTGAAATAACCCTCAAAATTAAAATTAAATAATCCTCCAATATTTTTAAAATTTCTTCTTCTTCTTCTTCTATAGCTTTACAGTCCTTGATGAACCAGAGCTTCCGCTATAATTTTCTTCCATACATCCCGATCTTGTGCAACTCTCTTCCAATTTCCTAAATTCCTTAAGTCATTTTCAACAGCGTCTAGCCATCTTTTTTTTGGTCTCCCTCTACCTCTAGCACCCTGCATTTGGTGGAGAAACACTCTTTTTGTTGTTCTGTTATCCGGCATTCTTATAACATGTCCTATCCATCTTGAAATTATTTCTTGATCTGTATGTACCATCTTCGTTTCTAACCGATACATATATTTTTCGAAGTATTTTACGCTCAAATATTCCCAGTTATCTACAATCTGCAGTTTTAAGCGTCCATGTTTCATATCCGTATGTTTGAACCGGTTTGATTAATGTTTTGTATAATTTAAGCTTTGTATTTCTCGACAACAGCCTGGATTTCATAAGTCTAGAGTATATATAGTAACATCTACTTGCGGCTTGTATTTTTTCCCGTATTGCCACAGCGATGTCTTCACTTTTACTGTATACAACTCCGAGATACTTAAACTGATGAACACCTTCGAACTTATAATCATTAATATTCAAATCTTGCGTTGGCATATGTGATTTGCTTTTTACGAAGTATTTAGTTTTGGGTTCATTTATTATCAGTCCCACTTTTCTAGCATCAGTTTCCAAAATTTCATTTACTAAAAAAATAGAAATAACATACAATTCTAATTAAAGGAACATTACATTTTTTCGAAAAAAAATATTCCGAAAAATAGGTCAAGTTTTATTGTTGGATTTTACACTGGATTAAATGTGACTTAAGAGTGTGTATAATCAAAATTAAGGTAATCTCTTTTTCCAGATGGTTTATATATGGGTTATGAGAGATTCTGCCTTAGGAGAGATTTTACAGAATATTCATACATATTATATTTGTAAAATTTTGAATAAGTTGGGATTATTTTTTGTATGAAATGGATATGCCGAATTCTTAAATAATTTTGTTGAATTATACTTAGTGTTGGATGCCAAAACTGACTTCAATAATTTAATTGATTATTGCGGGAGCCCCCGAAAATATTTTATTCTAGAAATCTTTTATTTTAACCAATTTTATTACATTTAAAAGTTTTGAATGGTTATTTCACTTTTTAAATTGTTTTGTTACTTGGAACAAACCGTCAATGTTTCATATGAAATAAGGTTCTAAATAATAAATTAAGTAAAACCCCAAAATAGTGAAATAATCCCCAAACTAAACCTCAAATAATGAAATGAGAGTGGTATATTCACATTTTTTTTTTAGAAATGAGCGATTTTTTCACATACAACTTTTTGGGGTGTTATTTCCTTTTTTTATTGATTATAGTTTGCGGAGCTATTTCAGAGAGCCAGACCAATGAAAAGAAACTTTAAAGATTAGGAGATATGAAAAAATAGAAAATTAAATAAAAATTATCAAAGATATTATTCCTCAGTCAAACAATTTTCACAAAAAATGTATCAATTTTTAATATTATTTATTCGAATAAAATTCGATTCATAGACGTTCAAGTGCGAGTTAACGTGCCGGAGGGATTTTTTTTCGATTTTTAAGGGGGGTATTCGATTTATAGGATTTCGACTTTTAGAATCCTTTAAATAAATTTAAAGGAAGTAAAGTATTCGTTAGAAATATAGAAAATTTGAATAACAGAGTAGTCGAATTTGATCGAATTTGACTCTATCAATGTGACTTCTTTTCTAGCACATTCCATTCAGCTGTATGAGCTATTTGTATTATATTTAATTTATTCATCCAGTGAAAATCGATAAATTAGAGTATTAAATTAAAAGTAGATTCAAAATCAAACTTCTGTTGGAATTCAATAATTCAATATGGTAGTTATTTACTTTTTTGGTATTTAATTAATCAGAATTTAAGTCCAACTACTTTTTTGAATTCAAAATTAAGCTTCTGCCAGAATTACATAATTATGAGTATAATTTAAATGCAATATAAAATAATGAAATGGCATTTTTTTATCGTAATATCATAGTTTAGAAAACTCATGCTAATTATATATATATATATTTTTTCCAATTCAATTCTATTTTTCTTAAACTATTTGACATTTGAAAAAAAATTGAAAGATTTCTTTATCGACTCCAAAAATTATTTATAAATCTTAAGTTGATTTAGGATGACAATTTAAATTATTAGATTGAACTTTTAGGTAAACTAATGTATTAATAAATCATTAAGAAAAGTGCTTTCTTATGAATCTTTTCTAAAAAGTAATTAAAAGATTCATATTATGTAAAAAGTAATTATTTAAAAATAAATTTATTAGAAGTATTTAGATTATTTAAAAAAAAAACCTCAACAGATGTAATCTTAAGAATTTAAATATGTAGGGGTAGCTTTGACATTCTTGGATTATGACAAATATGACAGTTGATATTTAATGTGGAAAGTGATTATAAATATTAAATACAATTATTAAAAGTGCCTCAAAATTGAAATGGGTTAAGAGTCCTATTAGTATCATGATTGATTAAACTTAAATATTATGCCAAAATGACAGCGCAAATCATATTTTATTTTTGATTGACATCTTAATTATTTAATAACATTTAATCATAAGTTATTTTTTGTGATTACTATATCTGTATTTATAGCAATTCTTGATAGATTAGTATTTATTTTTGTTTTTCAATTACTTCAAAGTAATTCAGTATTTACTATTTTACTATTAAAAGTAATTAGAATTTAAGTTTAATTCCATTTCAAAAATTGTCAATTTCAAAAATTGTCAAAAAAAACTTAATTCTTTTACCTAGTTATTTAAATTTTCACAAGTACAAGTACTTACTAAATTAAATACTAGTACTAATTAAATAAGTACTTACTATTTAAGTAATGATGCGGATAATTGTACTTGTACTTGCATTTCGGAATAAATTACTACTACTACTAATTTCTATAGCTCCTAGTGGAGCAAAGAGCCTTAACAAAATCCTTCCATTCAGTACGGTTCTGTGCGATCATTTTTATTTCACCCCATGTTTTTCTTGATTTGGTAATTTCGGCGTGAATTGTTCTTTTCCACGAGTTTTTCGGACGCCCGCGTTTTCTTGCACCTTGCGGGTTCCAATCAAGCGCTTGCCTGCAGATTTCGGACTGATCTTTTCTGAGTGTATGACCAATCCATTTCCATTTTCTTGTTAAAATCTCCTCTGCTATAGGTACTTGATTGCATCTGGCATGTAATTCCTCGTTCCTAATTCTGTTTGGCCACCATATTTTCAGTATTCGACGGAGACATGTGTTAACGAAGCTTTGAATTTTGCTGGTAAGTTCCTCCGTTACTAACCACGTTTCGCAACCGTATAACAGAACAGATTTGACGTTTGAATTAAATATTTTAATTTTTGTTTCCTTAGAGATGATTGCAGACTTCCAGGTTTTTCGAAGTTGTGCAAACACTTGTTTAGCTTTATTTATTCTAGCGGTCATATCTGCTTTTGCTCCTCCCTCAGGCGTTATTACGCTACCAAGGTAACAAAAGTTGGTAACATTAGATATTTCTTCATCATATAACATCAAATTGTTTACATTAGGTGAGTTTACTTTCATTGCTTTTGTTTTCTTTACATTGACTTTTAGTCCGCGCAGTTCAGACTCTTGTGCCAAATCGTTCAATTTTTCCTGCAGATCGATATTTCTAGTTGATAGTAGGCATATATCGTCCGCATAGTCAAGATCTTCTAGATGTTCCCCGAAATTCCAAAATATGCCTCTGTTTAAATCGTCAATGGCAGCACTTAGTATGTCATCGAGCACAATTAAAAATAGAATTGGTGACAGCAGGCAACCCTGTCTGACTCCACAATCAATATTTATCGGCTCAGATAGTTGACCTTGATGTAGAATCCTGCATTTAAATCCTTCGTACTGTGCTCGGATAAGCCGTATCAACTTCATTGGCACTCCTCTAATTTTAAGCGAGTCCCATATATATTCTTGATGTATAGTATCAAATGCAGACTTGAAGTCTACGAAAACTAGTTTTAATGTGGATTGCCATTCATTCACCTGTTCTATGATTATTCGAAGTGTATTGATTTGATCCACGCATGATCTATTAGGGCGAAATCCAGATTGCTGTTTTCGGATTGTTTCATCTAGTTTAGTGTTGATTCTGTTCAACAGTATTTTTGAGAGAACTTTCGATGGAATAGATAGTAGTGTTATCCCTCTATAGTTATCACAGATAGACAGGTTACCTTTTTTAGGTAATTTTATCAAAATTCCTTCAAGCCAATCTTTAGGTACCGACTCTGTTTGCCATATTTTTTGAAAAATTGGATGTAGCATACGTGCTGTTAGATTTGGGTCTGCCTTTAACATTTCTGCGGTAATTTGATCAAAACCTGGTGATTTATTGGATTTCATCGTTTTCACTGCAGTTTTTATTTCTTCAATATTGGGGGGGTATGTATTTAAATTGGATCCCCTTTGTGCTGCTGTTAATATTTCATTATTATTTTCAGAGAATGCCAGTTGACTGTGAGATTTGTAGCACTCACTGAAGTGTTCATGCCATCTTTGCAACTGTTCTTTTCGATTTGTGATACTAATTCCATTTTTACTTAGTATTGGACGGTTATTACTTAATTTAGCTCCTGATAGTTTACGATTGGTATCGTATAGTAGCTTAATATTATTTGTTGCAGCTGCTTTTTCGGCTTGGTTAGCTAGTTCGTTTACCCAATTTCGCTTGTCTCTTCTGCAGGACTTTTTCACTTCAGTGTTATATTTACTATAGATTTTAACAGCATTTTCTTTTTGTTTCCGTGTTTTGGCGTTGTTTTTAATATGCTTTGCATTTTTTCTTTCTTCTATTAATTTCCAGGTAACTTCCGATAACCATTCTTTTTTCTCTTTTGGTCTATGACCTAGGATTTTTTCACTTGTTGTTAACATTATTGATTTAAAAGCATTCCAGTTTTCTTCGATAGTCATTTGTTGTGGGTTATTAGTTTCATCGTAGCATTTGTTTAATTCTGATGTGAAAGCACTATTCACTGCTGGATCTTTTAATTTTCCTAAGTCAAACTTCTTTGGTATAGTTTTGGCTTTTTGTACAATTCCAGCTATTTTGATACGAATTTTGGCTACTACAAGGTGATGGTCAGATCCAATGTCTGCACCTCTTTTAGCTCGTACATCTAATAGACTACTTCTCCAAAGTTTATTGATACATATATGATCTATTTGATTTTCAGTTTTATTATCGGGGGACACCCAGGTGGCCTTGTGACATGGTTTATGAATAAAGAGTGTCCCACCAATGACGAGTTCTGACGTCATACATGTTTCGATCAAATATTCTCCATTTTCGTTCATAGATCCGATTCCGTGTTTACCCATAACATTTTCCAGCCCTTTATTGTCTGCTCCTACTTTGGCGTTGAAATCACCCATAAGAATAACTATATTTTTCTTCTTGATTTCAGACAACGTTGTTGATAGTTGATGGTAAAAATCCTCTTTAGCTTCTTTACTGGAAACTTCGGTTGGGGCATATACTTGTACCATAACGATGTTCCTAGCTCTACCTTGTAGTTTGATGTATATAACTCTTTCACTTACAGGTTTCCATTCAATTAGTGCTTTGGAAGCCTTCTTGTTAAGTAGAAATCCAACTCCATCTCGGTGAATATCGTTTTCTGCGCGACCGGAATACAAAAATATTTCGCCACTGGCCAGTTGGTGTTCGCCTGAGCCATTCCATCTGCATTCGCTCATACCCAGAATATCCAATTTAAATTTATTTAACTCTCGGGCTGCTTGATGTAGTTTCCCCGTTTCAAAAAGTGTTCGCACATTCCAAGTACCAATTTTTGTACTGTACTTCATACCAAATAAAGGTGTTTTTGCTTTGGTTTCATTTATAGATGAAATATTGTTGAAATTACATGAATTCTGCACCTCCAAATCCGATGTGCATGCCGCTTGTGCGGGAGGGTTCTCAGTGTTTCTCTGATTACCTCTTGGAGACTTGTTTCCTTTCGTTTTTAAAACCATGTTTATTCATCAATCTTTCGGTTTGTAGCGTTCCATCGATTGGTTATAAGCCAAAAGTTGGGTCTGGCAGGTGCTACTTTCCTTTCGGGATGACCAGACTCATCGCTAGAGTGAAGGCCGCTCCTAACATGGAGTACAGTCGCCTTTGGCAGCCGCTTCTTTGAAGTACAGACGCTGCGGTATTTATTTGGTTCTTCCGCCTGCTACGCCGTTGGAATATTTAGGTATTCTCTTCCGCCGCATCAACCGTTGACCGCTTTTCACGTGTAACCCTCGCCAGGAGCCCTCACAAGGTGCTATCAGCCGGGCCAGCTGAACCTAGGTTTTTTAACGAGGTTGGTACTCCTCCCCCTCCTCCTTTCTCATCCGGGCTTGGGACCGGCATTGGCGGAGTTGTGGAATAAATTAGCTTTATTAAACAAAAATTTATTATATTTTGATTTTGATACTTAATATAAAGTAATTGATACTTAAAGTAATTTGTTTTGTAGGTACTCAATAGTACCAGATTTGAACTAATATAACTTGTAAATTAAGGCACTAAATTCTGTAATTCATTGCTTTGCTATGTGCAGCTGTGCAGATCTTTATAAAGCGATAATTCTTTTGAAAAAGGGCTAAGTTATGGGTCTTCCAGATTTTAAGATAACTGAAATATAGCTAATAACGAGCTTAAGTGAGATTTTCGTAGTTCTTTAGTTTAAATAATTTAGCGTTTTAATCCATTTCTAGATTAAATATTACACAGAGTTTTGTTTTATAATAAAAGATTTACAAATCAAACATGTATTATATTTATAACACATTAAATATATGCCTAGTGTAAGAACAAAAGTAATATATGACATAAGCAATTAGTACCTTTACTACAATTTAAAAAATTATACATTCAGATATGCTACTGCCAAGACTTAAATAAGATAAGGTTTTCTTAGTGAATGATTAAATAAAAAATGTTAACAAAAATTAATAAAAATATTGAGAATTATAATGCAGAATGGGTCATAAGTTCTAGGTATAAAAAAAAGTTGGCTCCTTTCCCATCAAAAACAAAAACAAAGATTGTTTTATCGTTATTGCATACTTTTAGGCTGAATCTATTTAATCCATATTTACTTTTAATTATTGTGGTTAAATTAATTTTATTCAATATTTAAATTTATTTAAAAAATTTTGTTATTAAATAATTTTTTAAATAATTCGGTTTTAAAAATTTTTCATATTTTGTTTTCATTACTTAATTTTACTATAATTATATTCTAATTGATATTAAATACTACGTTTTATTACATTTAAAATAACTTTTATATTTTTTAATTTAATTAAATTTAAGTATTTATTTTATGGTTTTCCTAATTTTTTAATACAAATATTCCTTAATTACATATAATTATAAATTTTAAAAAAGTACCAAGCATAAATTAGCACTAATATTATAATATAAATTTGATTAATTTCTACAAATCCTATTTGATATTAGATTTTATAAAATTAAAATAATTCTAATAATTCAATTTTATACAATATTAGTTTTCTAAAGTGCAAATAGTAAATTTATTTTAAAAATTTTAATTGTATTATTTTCAACTTCTATAAAATATCATAGTGGTTGCTCCATATTTTGTTCTTTTATAATCATTGCGAGAATTGAATGTTGAAGTTTATTTAAAAATAGTGATTCTGAGTACACCAGGAAGTTAGATTAGTATGTTTAGAGTTAAAATAATCCAGTAATTTTATGTTAATCTAACTGCAGGTTTTTTTTTTATAAGGATCAGGGAAGGCCATTATTTGGCATTATAAAAAATGGTCTAATATTAAAAATGCTCTGAATGTGTTGTATTTTAACCCACTAAATGCAATTGAAGGGGTAGTTGTGTTCCCTTGCCTATTACAAATAAGTTAAATATTCCAAAAACTATTTTCTATGTATAAATTTGTATCAAAGATTATTTTAGGATTAAATATTCTAATTGTACTGTACCGAAAGAATTTGATGCAAAAAATTGCTTCAAAGACTTTAGGCAAGGGGATAGATCGTGTGAAAGTGAGAGAGTTAAAATTAATTATTTGGAATAGTATGGTTTAATATGTGATAAACAAAGTTGTTAATATTCAACTTAAAGCCTAACAGTTATTTATGATAAACCATTTATTTTGTGATTCAAGTTCCTACAATAGACGAAGCGCCAGAATATATAGTTCCTACAATAGATGTTAAACGGGTTTCTATTAGGTCCACTTTCCTATTTTGGATTTCGAAAGACTGAGGAAGATCACTACACTAGTTCTCCCTCTATTTTTCTTGCTAAAAATTTTAATGGAGTTATCAAATTGTTAAAATTGACGAATTGCAAAAGTCAATATAAAAACTCCAAACAAAAGAGAAAACTAAATCAAAAAAGAAAATGACTTTCATTTATACAAGAAACAAAAACAACTTAGCTGCTGTTTAAATATGAATTTACTAATAGGTCCATCTTAATATTTGATTAAATGTACTGACTCGAAACTATTTGGTTAGATCTAGTATTTCAGATCTATTAAATGCACTTAAGTGTAAAGTATTATAGAACGGGAGTGTGTCATATGTTTGCATTACACCTCCATGATTATTAATTTTCCTGTATTTTGCAAAAGAAGGATTATACGCCTTTACACAATATTTTTACAATATATATGTGTGTGTATTCCAGCAAATGACAATACAGGAAAATTATAATACAGGCAAGTTAATTGCTATCAAAAGAAATGCAGGCTATCGAAGTACAATGTAAGTTGTTTAATATAATCTATATACAGGGTGTCCGGGACTCAAGTACGCGCACTACACTCAGTGATTGGGGGCATTAAAACAAACAAAAAATTGTACTGGAGGGGGTGGTCTATTGTGGACCCTTTTCGGGATATGAGGGGTTCAAGATTTTTAGGAGACTTTTCATAAACAAATCAATAACTTTTGAACAGCTTCCTGTAGAGAGATAAAAAAAAATCCATTTTGTAGAGTAAGTTGTCAGATTTAATTTTTGTTTACTAATAATCCCCATATACCCACCCTGTATAAATGAGTACATAAATTCATGTATATTTTCTATATAAAACTTTTAAAATGAACTAACCATATTATTTAAAAATCAAAAGTGTTATTTTAAAATAATCTTAATTGAATATTAAATGTCACACAATTAGTAAAAAAAATTTTATTTAATAATTTCATAAAATATAAAAAATATCTTTAATATTCTACTTAATTTAATTAAAATACAAATTGCTTCTATATTGAAATCAAATTTTAATATTTATATTTTATGGCACAGAATACTACCGAGTACCGAGTATTGAATACTGATATTATATTATTAAAATTAATATCAAATAAATTAAATATTATTATATTGCAATGCAAAATATTACAAATTGACAAATCAGTTTTCCATTAGCTTAATTAAAAATAAAAATAATATTAAACGACTTATTAAGACTTTTATTTAAAATAAAATCCACTCTTACACATGATAGCCCAGTAACCATATTAAAATTGTATCTATCTAATAGTATATACTTATATACAAATATCTATATTTTAATTAATAATATTGACAAATTTTCCGAAAAAAACAAAAAAACAAGTAAAGAAACAGTCAGTCGGTGCAACCGACTTAGAAATACCCTACACCTATTTGGTTCAAATTTAAGGACATATCCATAAGTCATTTTAACACCATAAAAGCTGTTATTAATTTGATCGTAAGACATAGCTAGCCAAATTAACTTTATAATACTAAAAACATTTTCTAATTATATTATCTATTAAAAAATATTACAAATTCTTACTAATTTGTCTATTTAAAAATATTCAAAAACAAGCAAACTTGAAATAAATGAAAATATATTTATTCCAACTCAATTACAAAATGAAAAAATTCTAATTATTAAATTTTGTGATAAAAAGATAATCAAAGCATAATATATTTAATAATCCAAATTTTTAAAAATTGCAATTATTTTAAGTGGTTAGTTTATATACCTAATAGAAAAGCTTACAAACGCAAAATATGCAATAAATGTATTTCTAAAATACAATTACAAATTTAGATTTTGGTGTTTTAAGATATATGTTTGTTAGTCCTTGAACTTGTCAAGGGTTCCAGAACTCCAAACCATGGTACGATTTCGCCCATATGCAGTCCCGTCATACTTTCAATACTAGTTAACCCTTGTATACAATTGGAACGTTCTATCTTAATTTTAAGTTACTAGTTTTATTAATTTCGATGATAAGCTTTTACACATTTGGGGGTCTAAGAGAGGTCCTAAACCACCACTCCAAATGATCCCAAATTAGGGGGGCATGGAAGAAATAGTAAAGAACACCTTGGGCCAAATTTGAAGCTTCTACATTTGTTTCAAGTTACTATTTTTATTAATTTCGAAAATATGCTTTAAGGTCCTCGGAACTGAGTGCCTGGTCCCCGACCCACTAGTCCAATGGGGTCCAAATTTCAAAGACACTTATGCAATAGGAAGGGAGACCCTGATACCAAATTTGGAGGTTATATCTTCATTGGTTTCGGAATTACGCTAGTTTGGCCTAAATTCGATAAAAAAGTTCTCAGTTCCGAACCCATTGTCCAATCCTCACCGTACGTAATCACCGCCGTAGTTTCATTACCAATAACCTACAGCACAAATTTCATGAAGATAGCCTCATTAGTTGTTGAGTTATCGTGATTTTTAATATATGTTCGTTATCCCTGACACCGACTAAAAGGTCCAGAATCCGAACCCATGGGCTGATTTCGCCCTTATACAGCCCGCGCTTTACTTATAGTACTAGTTAATCCTTGTACACAATTTAAACGATCTATCTTAATTTTAAGTAACTATTTTTAGTAATTTCGATTATAAGCTTTTAAAACTTGGGAGGTCTGAGAGGGGTACTGAACCACCACTCCAATTGATCCCAAATTAAGGGAACACGCAAGAGATAGTAAAGAACACCCTTGTGGCAAATTGGAAGCTTCTACATTTTTTCAAGTTGTTATCTTTATTAATTTTGAAGATATGTTTTAAGGTCTTCGGAAATGTGTGGCTGGTCCCCGACCCAGTTGTCCAATGGGACCCAAATTCTCAAGACAATTAGGAGATAGGAGGGGACACCCTGATACCAAATTTGGAGGTTCTATCTTCATTGGTTTCGGAATTATGCTCGTTTGGCCTAAATTCGATCAAAAAGTTCTAGGTTCCGAACGCATGGTCCAATCCCGACCTTACGGAATCCCCGAAGTAGTTTCATTACTAGTTACCTACAGCACCAATTTGATGAAGAAAGCGTCATTAGTTGTTGAGTTATCGTGATTTCTTATATATGTTCGTTAGCCCTTCGATCGATAAAAATGTCCAGAATCCGAAACCATGGGCCGATTTCGCCCATATGCAATCCCCGCCGTACTTTCAGTCCTAGTAACCTACAGTTAAAATTTCATCAAGATAGCTCCATTATTTTTTGAGTTATCGTGCCTACGGACGGACGGACGGACGGACGGACGGACGGACATGGCTATATCGACTAAGGAGGTCACGCTGATCACAAATATATATACTTTTCCATATCTAGCTCGCTTCCTTTAGGTGGTTACAAACACCATACCAAAGTTAATATACCCCTTTACCTATTCTATAGGTGTAGGGTATAAAAAAAAATATTAATTGATAAAAAAATTATTTTAATGGATTTTATTACCAAAAATATTATTATTTTTTTTATATTAAAAGGAAATGAATTAGATGTGAATGGAATGTGGGTTATAAAAATTGTGGTATTTTTCCTTTTATTTTCAAATTATAAATTTTCGCCATCATTATAATTACACCAAAAAAAAAAGTAATAAAAACCCATTTAAGTGGAAATTTATTATTTTCAAAATCAATTTCAAATTAATTATTATTGAAAGGAAACATAATTTTTTTTTTTTTAAATTTTTATTTTATTTAATTGTTAAAATATACGATTATTTGACAAATTTTTTTTAAATTAATAAAGTTCATTAAAAATTATTTATATTTTAGTAAAAAAAATTGAAAAAAAATATTCATTTTTTATTATTCTAATATAAAAACAAATACATTTTTATAAAACAATAGATAATTATTATATTATTTGATTATTATGTGGCCTTCAAAAAAGTCAGTTAATTAATGAATAAATTAATAATGCTGGTAACACTTTTTTTATTTTAATAAAATATATAACCTTATTTGTTATAAAATATGAAGTGGTTTTGTAAAGAAATTAAGTGTTATTTTATAGAAACCATTTTGGAATTAGTTTAATAGTAATGCAATCAAATGCAATCTAAATTTAAAAACTTATCGTATTTAAATTATAAGTTTTATAATTTGAAAACTATTTTAGATTTGTTTAAACAATAATTAGATTAGATTATTTAATTAAGAATTTTTTAAAAATAAATGGTCTCTGAAAGACATTTTTAAGAAATTAATAATTTGCAAAATTTATATTGCATACTTTTAGGATACTTAAGAAATTTTTAATTTGCAAAATTGATATTGCATACTTTTAGGAGACTCCCTTTATTTACAGTAAATAATTTTTCTACTACTACTGAAATGGGCATCAACAAAATTTTAGCTTACCAGGGTCTTATAAGACCAACTATATCGTATGCTGGAGCAATTTGGTTCAATATTATTGCGAATCAGGATTTTCGACCGAAAATGCATAAAAATTATACATAATCATTTTGAAAGATCTCTTAACACGTTAGACAATGGTTTAACATCAAACATATATAAGCATAATGAAGAGTATATTAAAAATAGTTTAAAAATGGGTTTCATTGCGCCCCAACATTTTATTTACTTATATTCCAAAGGGTATATTCAAAACCATGAGCATGTCCCCCTATTATTTCACTATAATAGACGGGCTACATTCAAGTGCATAGAATACGATCCTGATAATATTGAAACTATTTTATTAAAATACGACGTCTTTATTCCTGAAAATGATAAACAAATATAAACAAGCTATTGGTGGTTAAATAGTTTATAAAAATAAAATTAAATGATGTTAAAATATCATAAATTTAGGTTAAGTTAGATAGTTTTTTAAAAATTATTTCGATATTAATATTTTTCTACTAAATTCTCAATTTGAAGTTTAATGTTTAAAGGTTGAAGAATAGTTTAGGTACCCAAATTATCTTAACTTTGCTTCATTTTAATCCTTGGTTCGTTACAGTTGGTATTCTTTTACATTTAAAGATATAATTATGTATTTTTCTTATATTTTACAAAATATCTATAACTGTAAACTCATTTATTTATTTATATGCAATACCCTAAAACAATCCCCAATAGTGTGATAAATGGGTGGACCAGTCCCAATTTTACATGTGTGGCAGGTATATATATATTTTGTATTATTACATAAGCTATTATGATATAAAGAATAAATTATACTAGTTTTATTAGGTATGGCCTGAGTTTGATCAGATATAGGGTTTGAACCCAAGATCCTTCTATTGAAATACCGATATCCTAACCCCTTCGCCATTCAGCAGATTATCTCATTTATTTTTCATAAATCCGGTAGAAGTTATTTAAAAGTGCAATTATAGGAAAGTTTATTAAAACATTTGAAAATTTCTCTAAAGTTAGTTCAAGCCTTTCCAAAATTTTAATAACCTACGTCAACAGATTGACTTAAATAACAGTTGTTTTAAAAATTATGCAATTTTTTTTCCTATAAGTATGCAATAATTTTGTTACAATATATTAATATTGTATAATGCATAATAGTTGCCATCACATTAATTTATTTAACAGAATAATTAATTTCAAATTACTTTATAATTGTTTTTTTATGTAAAACTTTAATAAAAAAATTTAAATGTCCATTAAAAACATATTATTCAATAAAAATTAAAATTTATATTCTTCTGGTCTTTAATTTATTAATTTTTATTTTCAAAAAGTTGAGAAAGAGCTATTCATTTTATACAAGCAATTTAAAATTAAAAAATTTTTATTTATAAATTTCTTAGTTCTAAAAATAAAAATAAATTAAAAACTATTTTAATTATTTCAACTAAATAATTAAATAATTTTTTTTTTTTTTATTTTTACTTGCTTTTTCTTAACAACTAAAATGAAAACCAAAGTTGCTTTATACTTGTATTTTTTCCAAGTTTGAGTGTTGCAAAGTACAGGAAATTTAAAAAATAAATTATTATAACTGTAAAACAGACAAACCAAAGAAGGAAAAGACAAAAGAAAAAAAAGACTCTAAACAATTAAATAAATAAGAAAGAGAGGGAAGTACAAAAAAAACAATAACAAACAAAAAAAAAAATAAAAAAAATGTATGTAAGAAGGAAATAAAAACTACAAAAAGAAAATGAATACGAAAAAAAAAAATAACAAAGTTTTATGAACTTGTAGAAAGTTGTTCATCACTAAAATATTGTGTTGTATTTAAACAACAAAAAACCACATAAAAAAACAATAAGAGCAAAAAAACAAAAAAAAAATAATTGAAAAATGAAACAAAAAAAAATAACAGTAAAAATAGCAATAGCAGAAATTCAAATTGTACTAGTAGTAAAAGTAGTAGAAACCTCAACAATATAAACTGTTATACACTATGGTACAGTAATTTTAAATAATAAATTAGAAGTACTTCCTCATCTATTCTGTATTACCGTTAATCGTGTAATTGGTGTTGGTATCTAACTCTAATTCAATAAATATTTTGCGTGCTATCTGTCAAACTATAAGGCTTACAAATATATACAATTATGACACTACTATATCACAGATAGCTGTTGTCACTTTTGGTACATTTTAGAACAGGAGGAAATTTACTTGACATTTTAAATTTTTGTACCCGTATGACTATTAGTAAAAAGGGTATACTAAATTTGCCATTACGTTTGCGCCAAATTTGGTTGGTCTACTGCAGAGTGTTCAAGTAGCTGCCAAACCACTTCTTCTTCTTTTATATAAGCATTACTCTATACCTATTGAAGCTGGGAGTCTGAAATTTTGCTAAAAGTAATTGACCGGAGGATATAATGTTTATATTAGGGTCAAACGAGTATCCCAGAGTTGACACAGTCTATTCTACTACACTCTTTCTCGTTATAACTAGAATTGATCTTAATTAATTTGTCATACTATTACTAGGTATATCAAATAGGACTACATCTTATAAAATGTTAAAATGTCTTTGATTTTAATAGTATTCTATTTGTAATAATGTGGTATTAGCTAAAATAACGGTATTTCTGAATATGTGAGTTATATTATTCAACTAAAATATTTCTTAATATATATGCTGAGAAATTTTCATTTCAAACAGAGTGGCTATTCTACGAAGACTTTAAACTTATTTCTGATAATAATATTAAATTTGAGTATATTAAGAACATTTTTAAATCATATTGGACTTACCCGATTTTCTCCAAGATACTAGTTAATTGTAGCTATACTTGTATTTGTATAATTAGTAATTGTAATTTAGATTAATAGTAATTATAAAATAGTAGATACCTTACTTTAGATTTTCCGATTGAAATTGTAATCACTTTTAATGCATTTACAAAAATTTGTTTATTTTTTTAATTTATCTTTTCCAGATATGGACATGTCATATCTAATATTCTCTTAATTATTTTAATTATTTTATTCTCTTATTTTAATTAATGTTGGCCGGGATATATTCGATTTTTTTGCATGTAGCCCATCTAATATAATGAAATAGTATAAAGACATGATCTTAGTTTTAAATATATCCATATTTGTCTAAGAAGATGAAATTCTCAGGAGCTAGAAAAACCATGAGCAAAAATTTCTTAATGTACTGCTCATTGTGGTAAAATTTATATTTAATATTAAAACCTTTTCTGGGGTTTATAATGCTCTATCATAATGACTTCTGATTAATTTTATCATAAAATTATCTTTTCACATGATTTAACTTTAAATTTTCAGTTCAATTTTTCCAAATATCTGAATTCTGAACTAGTTTAAAAAATAAGAATTCTCCAGAAAAAAAACATTCTCTTAAGCATTGCAAGCAATTCTTTAAATTTATTTCCCTTTTTATTTTAATTTAAACTAGGTAATGAATTTTTGAAGCAGAAGAAACCATTTTATACTTACAAGTATATATATATTTTATACTTACAAGTATATATATATATATATGAACAACTAGACAAACATACTCAGACATAAAACTTAGACCATACTTAAAATGTAATTATCCTTAAAGTTTATAATAAACTGCAAAAAAAAAATGACATATAACTGTATATATATATATATATATATATATATATATGAAAATGCATCAAAAAGAAATTGATGCAGAAAACACATATTATGCATTTTCTTATTTAGTTTTACTTATTATATTTTTTATTATTATTATTTTTATTTTTATTGTTGCTGCTGCTTTTGTTGCTGTTGTTGTTGTTCTTCAGTTGGTTTTTTTTTTCTAACTCTGTGTTTCTTTTGCGCTATAATAAGTCATGTGAAAAAAATGATTGTTATTTAAGAATGTGTAGGTATGTATGTATAGGTATGTATGTATGTTTAATCAAAATGTTTAGTTTAATTTTATTTTTCTGTCAATCAAAAAATAACACACATACATACATGAATGAACATGATTTAAAAAAAAAAAACAACAATAACAGCAAAAACAAAAGTGACAACAATAACGACAAAATTATACACTTTTAATGTTAAAAGTTTGTTGAGTTTTCTTAATATGTATACTAGTACATATGTATGTACGTACGTGTATCTATTAAAGCATAATATAACTTAGAAAAAAAATTTCTTAAAGAAATGTAGTAGGAGTGGTGGAAGTGTTTGTAAAGTAGTATACTGATAAGAAAATAAGAATCCTTAAGGTTATTCTTTTTTTTTTTTTTTTTTTATTGTTTAATTTTTTTAAGATAACGGAAGTCATTGTTGTTTTTTTTCTGTTCTTTGTTGTTGTTATTGTGTTGAGTTGAACAAAGAGAGCGCTATGATTAAAAATACAGTTAGAAAACGCAAAGGGGAATGTTGTTTTTTATTTTGAAAAGAAAGAGAATAAAGATTATTTTATGATTAAAAAGGATTGAATAAGTACTCTAATTAATTGGTTAATGGTCATAAAAGATATCATGAACTTCTGTTTCCTCTGTTTCTATAATAGCTGAGAGTTTTGAAAAAAAAAAACATAAAAATTTGTCATCTATAATTTGTTGTCGATTAGATGGGATATTGAAGAGTTTTTTGATTTTTTGCTAGTTTAATAATTTACAGTGTCATTAGATTCATTACATTAGTTTTGAAAAAAAAATGATATATTGCTTGTAAATGGCTTGTAAAATCGATTTAGTCATTTTTTATTCAATATTAGATTGCTGGATATCAGATATTATGGAATTTGTTTTTGTATATTAGATTAAATTGGTGGTAAATGAATTTTACAACAAATTGTAGAATTTGATTTTGCAGTTTGACAATTGAAAGATGTATTGCATTTTAATAATCACTGTTTTTTTGGATTTATTTTAAGATTAAATTTGATACGAAAAGTTTATATAAATTATTATTTCAATTTTAGTTTAATTTTGGATAAGTTGGGTTTTATTTGGGATGGTAACTAAAAAAGTTAATGGGATAAATAGAAGAAGATAAATAGTGCCCTAAGTTAATACGATTCTGTAATTTACTTTACTTTTTCCCTTCATCAAGTAAAGATATTTTATTGCAGATTAATGGGATTGGTCAAGATCTTTGAATTTAAAAATAAAAATGGTTGTTAAAAATATAAATCAATGAAACAAATTCAAAAGTTTCTTAAAAACTTAAAAATAACCTGTAAAATAAAAATACAAACGGAAATATTCTTTAAATATAAACAAATAACGGTTTTTCCTGGTTTAAAATTTGAAGTTGAAATTGATGAAAACCTAGGCACGGTAAATTCCCTTTTTTAAAGCATAAAATTTAAAAAGTTGATAATTTTGGGCACCTGAAACCTGGTTTCTAGATATTTTGTAAATCTTTTTTAACAGATATCTTATAACGACTAACACCTGTTTCAAAGAAATGAAACAACTAATGCCTTCACTTAAGATTAGATTTTCTAACGGAAAAAAAGGAGAACAGATGCTCATTTTTACACATTCAAACTATCAAGTTGGCGCAACACTTTTTATGGAAATTTATTTTTCATGAGCTCATCGCGGATTTGGAACCGGATTTGTCAGTCAATTGAATGTATATCTTCTCAACATGATAATGTATATGTGTATGATTTAGATAAATTTAGGAAGACCGTTAATCATGATTCTTCTAAATATTCCATTCAGTTTCCCCATCCCCAATAATCCTATACATTATCCTAAATTTTCAAATCTCGATTCTCAAAAAGCTTTTCACATCCCCTATCCTCGAAACCAAACTGTACACTTCACTCCAACATTCTGCATACTTGTATTGTACCCCAAGTCTCACTCTCTTTGATTTAAAAAGGATGGGCAGTTTTTGTGTATTAAAGTCATGTAAAGAAACTACACACATTCCCAATAGGTGGCTTTTTTAATTTTTTTTTAATTGAATGAGGATTTATTCAGCTAAAAGCAAAGACATAATGTTCAATGGGTTCCTCCTTCTTGCCGAAACCCTAACAAAATACTCGTATATATATATATATATGTATATATTATTTTAATACCCATAAAATCAATATCTGATGTTGTCATATACTTTATTTATTTCTTCTAATTTTTAAAAGAACACAAAACTTCTCATTACTCTGGGATTTGGTGCATCATAAAAATATTTAAAATTTCTACAAGAAATCAAATATAATTGCATTAAATATATAAAAATATTATAGAAAACTTGATAACTCTCCACAGCCACAAAAAAGAGGTTTTTTTTTTACTTGGTTGGTTGCTTTCATCATATTTTCAGTCTTTAAAATATTTTATATACTATATTAAAGATTTTTCTTTTAGATTTAGGTCAAATGTTTCGGACAATTCTGAAATAAAAAAAAAAAAAATTTTAAATAAAAATAAAAAAAAAACTGTAAAAACTAAAAAATATGAAAAACTATGAAAATCTATGAATAAAAAAGAAAACTTGGATGAAAAACTATGGGAAAAAAAAACTCAAAAATTCAAACACTGTAAAAAAGAAGCAGCAATAAAAAAAAATTCTGAATGTTTGCTTTTATTTGGTTTTTTTTTATTTTTTTTTATTTTTGGCATTTAAATAGTAACGATAAAACAAAAATATACTTCACTTCAATATAAAAAAAATGGCAACAGCAACAACGACAACAACTACAACTAAAACAACAAAAACAGCGTTAACAACCAAAGTGTAAATCCTTGCAGGAAAAACATAACGATTACGATGATCCTATCTATGATTACTGCGAAAATCATGTCGATTATACTATGGGTAATTCTTATATGGGTAAATTGATGTGTATGTATTTGTGTACATATTTTTTATTTGACTTTTTATTTCTCTATTTGTTTGTTTGTATGTTCATTTGTTGTAACTATTTTTTATATTCAGTAGTTTTTTTTCTATATAATAAAAAAGTATGTACTCCCTATGAAATTAGCCATAACATTTTTATATACTATGTATATTATGTACTTCCATGTATTTTTTTTATTAAAAAATTTTTGAAAAAATTTGCTTATTATTTTGACTCTGTCTGTCCGTCCTTCTGTCTATTCGTTTATCCGTCCGTCCGTATATGTTTACAAAAACTTTTAAACCCTTTGAATAGGGAGAATAGGGAGAAGAATTTTTAATTAGATAGGTATTGGTAAAAACGTTCATGGAGGAACTGTTTTCTTTTGCCCCATCCGTTACCGAGGTACAGTCTCCTAACGGAAAGGCAATTTGTTATAACTAGAGTATATTTTCAATCTGAAAACGGTAGAAGATATTTGCTTTCATAAGTTTTATAAATATGGCCAAGGTAAATGTATATAGGGTTGCCATACGGTGCTAAAATTCAACGTTATGTAAAACTCAATTTTTGCAAAATTTTGGGGTCCTTCATATATTCTGAGGAAATTTTAGGAGAAGTTAGATCGTCAGAAGGTGTTGTTCAAGAAATTATTGTTTTTTTATTATTCCTTTTTATGAATTGTAAGGAGTCGAAAATTGAAATTTTGCTATTTTCAAGCACCTTTACCTTGAAATATATAAAATTTAAAGCTCCAACATTATATTTTAACATGTGTTAAAGGTTTTGCTTAAATTTAAAAGGGGTTCTTAAAATTGAAGAAATTGTCCCTCACTTTTAACCACTTTTACTTAGATAATAAAATTTTAAGAAAACTTCCAGATTTTTTTGGAAATCACAATTTAATATCTAGAACTTGGAAATATTGGCGGAGGTTGGTCGGCTAAGGTCTTCCAGTATCATCATAAAATAGAAAACTTTGAAACCTTCTCCATTGAAGGACCATTTTTATAAATCAGTTTCGTAGTCCCCACTATTCAGTGAATTAAACTCAGTATAAAACACAATATAATTTTGAAAATGTCCTTTTTTAAAAACCCATAGTTTTTTTAAATCACTTGTTTTTTTCACAATTATTTACATTTGTAGTGGTTTATGTCCGTTTTATGTGTGTTGGGTTGGTTGTTTTTTCTTTTTAACTATATTTTCCCATAATATAAAAAATATGGTATTAAAAATTAAGAGTGGGGGGGATATAAAAAAAATTAAAAGAAAAAAAAACCAAAAATATAATTTTCTCGCTTTGAATATAATAAAAACTGTGTTATTACACATTTTGTAAAGGAAAAAACTAGTGATAGTTGTAAACTGCATGGGAGCCACTATATAGTATAATTTGGGTTTTCCTTTTTATTTTCAATTGGGAAATTTTTTTGTAGGTTTTTTTTTTTAATTCTTTGTCCTTTTTGAGGAAAATTGTGTTAAAAAATTTGTTGTTGTTGTTGTTTTTTTTTTTTATAAAAATAAAAAGGAAAATATTATAAAGTGATTCTGATTTTTGTTTGGCTTTCTTCTATTGGGTCTGCTTTTCTTTTCAGAATTAGTTTTTAGTTTGTTAATAAGAAGAAATTAATGGACAAAGCTTTGATAAAAATGAAAAACTTTTTTCTAATTTATCTTGGATTATGAAATTTTTTTAAAACATAAAGGAAAACAGTTTTTTTTTTTTTAGATTTTTACATTTAGTTAATTTTAAAATAAAAAACTAATTGTGGAAGTAATACATTAGACGTGTGGCAGGATATCCGGATGTTATAAAATGTTAAGCACTGAAGAGTATTCTTGTAGAAGATATCTTTTTATTGTCAAACCACTTTGGTGTCTTTTTAAAAGAATCAGAGAAATTTGAAGCATTCGGTTGAAATTTGAGGTTTGTATTTACACAGGGTCATATTATATTCATTATATTAGAATTGATCTTAATAGAATTCCACATTCTAATGAGAGAGGTATACTCATTATAAGCTAGCTTAAACACTTGATTATTAGAAAATAATGAAGCAAAGTTCTAAAGGGGATTAGAAAGGGCTAATTTATAAGTAAATAATTAAAACCATAAGTTGTAAGGTAATAATGTATAAGGTAAGTTCTAGTTAATATATATTTTTTTCGTGTTTTACACCCTGGGGGAGCATAGGGCTTCCGTTTCGCTGTTTCCGTTTCGTTAATCGTTTTGTTCACTAAGCTAGATGATTGGTGTGCTGTAGCTATTCCACATAATTTTCAATCTCATGCCTTGTGGAAAAAACGACACCAAATTTCTCTGCAAGATGTCACACCTTTTTCCTAGATTTCCCGCAAGTATTTTTATATAATTTTTTTTATATTGCTATATTCTATTTTTATTGAGTTTACTCAGCCAATAATTGAATCCGGAATATTTCGCATGTAAAGCCGGCACAACAACCAGTGCACTATTGGCTGAATTTTTAATAGTTGATGTAGACAGGTTTGATTTTAGATGATGTAGATTGTTATAAATCGTAAATGGAATTCCAGGGTAGTATGACATCGTACTAAGTAATATTAAAGTATTTTAAAGAATTTTAGTTCCCAAACCAGCTGAAAGGTTTTCTTGCTTAGCTGGGGGAAAGTTGAATTCAGATCTTTTTAGGAATAATTAATTGTAGCTCAGCTTAAATTCTCCAATATTATGATCTGATATTGAGTAATACTTAAATCATTTATAATTCATAAGCCAACTCAAGTCCTTGGTTCCTTGGATCTTTTGCAATATAAAAATAAAATTACGCTTTTTAAAATACTGTAATTTGAATCAAGTGATTGGTTACTGTTATAAGACTAAAGTTTTAACACGCAAGCCAGTCATACTCAGTACTGTATAAATAAGTAATTAATCGCGTACAATCAAGTAATTTGATTGGATTTTAGATAAAATTAAGAGTTTTAGAAGATTAAGAATAGATATAACGCTTTATAAGATATAAATATAATTAAACATATTATTTTCCTTATACAAAATTTTCCAATCTATTGATGTTCTTAATGTTTCCAATTTTTTCCACCAGATTTTGATGGAATATTTAATGCATTATGAGTTTTAACGAATCCTTTTTCATAATTTAACGAATCCAATTTGTCATATTTTAAACTTTTTTCATTTTTTTGAAAATTATAACTCTAGTAACGAATTCATTTTCAACATATTTACATTCTCTAGTTACTAGTATAATCATTAATTTTTTTTAGATGTGCACTTTGTTTTTTATTCATTTATTCATTCCATTCATATTAAATTACTGCAATAAAAAACTACGTAAAAAACAACACAGTTAAATTACTAAAAAAAACTGAAAAGAACAACCAAACTAAACTAAAATAATAATATAAAAGAATGAAAAAGTAGAAAGAAAACAACAAGCCATTAAAAAATTTTTTTTTTATTTCGCCTTAATGTATGCAATTTTTTTTTTCTTTCTAACGCATGAGTTCCAATGCGAGTTATATGTGGGTAGAAAATAACTCTTTTTTTTTTTTTTTTATTTGGCGAATCCTGTAAATAAAAAATTGGCGAATCCTGAAAATAAAAAAAAAAAACTATATATACTTGCATATTTATATATTAAAATAAAAAAAAAAGGATTTGAAAAAAAAGAAATCCCAACTACTTCATATTTAATATTTAATTTTATATATGACATTAAAAATGAACAGCGCTCTTCTTTATCTTTTCTTCAAAGTAATTGCGCATTAAGTGAAATCTTGTGTGTAGTATAGAAGGTTGATTCAATGTTAAATTTTAAAAAAAAATATTTGCATAAAAAAACTAGAGGAAAAAAGAGTTGATCTTTGTTTTACGGAACTAAGGAAAAAGAGTGGAAAATTTAAAAGTTTTTATTGATGGAAACTATTAGGGTAGAAAATACTTTACATCTAAAAATGGACTATGGCTTTTAAATTTAAGTATCAAAACAGGAAGTTTAATTGTTATAAAGATATAAGTGACTTCATTTAAATTTCCAACTAAATTTGTAAATCAGGTGCCCTGTATGATGAGTTTATCACTCAACTTAATTAAAATGCGCTGACCAAATTGAGCGGTTGCAACAATTTATGAACGGAATCAAAATTTAAATTGAGTGATGAGTTGACTCTAAATTTAAGCTCATTGCAATTCCGTTTTAACCTCTTTTAAAATAGAGTAGACGCCTAAAAATAGGCAATATATCAAATATTTTTAAACATTATGAAAACAGTAATTTCCAGTAACTTTTAGTATTTAGTGATTAGCAAATAGGCTAATTAATCGATTAAATACGAATTTGAATCCGTCATAACTATTTTGGAAGGATAATTACTGTTTTTTTCCGAAGAAAATTATGAGCAATGTAAATTAAAAATATATAATATAAAAGAAATAAGTAAGTCACTGTTATGTCACTGTTAAATCCAATTTCAATTATTTAAAATCTATAAAAAATGTTAATTAAATATAGTAAGTAAGCTAATAGTATGAATTTAAATGATAAAATTATGTAATTGTAAATAAAAATTGTAAATAAAAACATGATATGTAAATATAAAGTGTAATTGAAATAGTAATATATAATAGACATAAGTTATTCCCATAATGGCCTATGTAGCCGAGAGAAACACTAATATTGCTTAAGTTCCTTTTTTGTAATATTAGAATTTAAAGAAATAAATAATAAATAAACATGTATGGGTTCAATAATGGCTTCAATAGACGATGGTATTAATACTATTACAAAATCCTGTGGGATTTGCTAATTTAAATATGAATAAAAGGGTTAATTACAATTATAATAGTTTCAGCAGCATATAGATCTACTGATATATAAATATTAAATATTGCAAAATATTAGATTTCAATAAATAAATAAACTAATTACACCTAAAATATTAGATTTTAAGATCAAAGTTTAAATATTCGGTTACTAAAATTATGCACATTCCGACAAAGGGAAAAATATCATCTTAAATTTTATCTAATTATCAAAGCAACGCAAGTGTTATGTTATCTTAATATTATCTTAGAAAATTTGTTAATTAACATTATAAAACCTTTTTAAAACTTAATGCATTGTTTAATTACAAATTAAAGTATTTTTTTAATAGATTTATTAGATTTCATTAGAAATTTCGTCAAATTTGGATTAACTTTTTTTAATTTGCAAAAAAGATTATATTTAATTATATTGTTTTGTAGAATGTTTTACATTACATTACATCTTCTGTTACTCGATTGTTTTTGCTTATTACACTTAACATTTAAATAAAAACGATTTGAAATTTTAATAGTTTTGTTAATGGATTTTTTTTTGTTTAAGTGTTATGCCGTTACATGTTAAACCTAGTAATGTATGCTTGCATTACACGTGTTAATAGAGTTCATTACATCGCATGACATTTTAAAGAATCAATCATTCTATTATTCAATTCTACTCAACTTCAATCTTTTAGTATGCTATATTGCATATTTTTAGGCGCCTCCTTATTATTATAGAATGATATCCCACTATAGGAGAAGCATTTTCGAAGTAAGGCTGATAAGAGAAGTAATTACCATGACATTACCGTGTGATCTGATTTAACACATTTGATTTATTACTTACTAGTTCAATGTTTATAGTAAGAGCTTCAAAACTACCTTAGCACTTAAGCAGAACTAATCTCATGATTAAAAAAAAAAAGTTCTTGAGTACCACAGAATAATATAGTATTACTTTTATAGTAATAGCTTAAAAACTTTTTCAAAACTTATGCAGGACGATTTGGAACCATGGTTCTTTGTTTCGGGATCGTTGAGCTCATCATAATCTTTGTGATAATGCCCTACGATTTGAAATATTGCTAATGGCTATGTTATCCTAAAATCATTGAATCGGTCTCAGTGCTCATGTAGGATGACTTAGAAATACGGTTCTCAAACAAAAGTTAAAGAACTCGCAGGATATTTTTGTCAATAGTTCTCACGATGACAAGAGGCCATATTATACAAATATGGAAAAACCCTACCCAATTGATGAAGATCTAAATAATAGATTTTTTTGGGTTCGAAAAAAGTTTCAATACCAGATATTGCTCGATGAGAACACACTTAATTCTATAAATTGGAGTTTTACCATAGATCCCTAGCACATCCAGAACTGCGTTATCAATTCGATACGAAATAAATGAGTGGTTTCGAGAAATTTTAAAGTATTAGTATATATGAAAAATACATAAATTTTATAATATATATGTGTATTATTTAAAATATTTTACAGTCTAAATTCTGGAATTTTGTGAAGATCCTTTTTGCACATTAAAAAATATTTTAGAGTATTTTTACAGTTATTAAATTAAAAATATCAGGTATTAATGTATACCATACATATACATATATTACTCTGATATTTAATGACATTAAAAATAATCACATTAATGACAAATTGATGACAAACGAACGTTAATCTTTAAAAAAGACTCCCAAGTTTTTTTACAATATAAATGGGGATTTAAAAAAAAAAATAAAATACGGGATTTAATTTGATAAAAAAACGGGATAAAAAACTATTCTATTAAAAATTTTCCCATTGAAATACTTTTTTTTTTTAGTTTTTAGGGCATTTTGTATTAATTTAACCCCATAGGGAGTAATTCTATTTTACATAATAATACATATGTATATAATTTACATATGTATTACAAACTATAAATTTATTTATAAGTATGTAAATTATAATAAAAGTTAGTATTAAAACGATGATGTTTTCTATGATTTTTTTTATTAGTACAGATTCCTTTGTATGTGTATACATATATATACATTTATACATGTAAGTAATTTATTATACCGTAACATTTATGAGTTAGGGATTTAAAAATTTTAACGGTTTTTTTTTTTATTATTGTGTCATTGTCAATAAAAAAAAATACAATACAAGTATAAATTCTATTTTTTTTTTTTTTTGATAATAATTGAAAATTTTATATTGTTAAGCTTTATGTGTGTAAGTGTATGTGTGTAACTTCGTTAAAAAAAAATTGATATGTGTAGAATTAATGTAATTTAATAAAAATGGGGATTTTATATTCATGAAATTTATTACAATTTTGAATTAATTTGAAATGGTAAATAAAATATTTTTTAAATTTAAACTTTTATTTAAATTTTTAAATCTACCAATCTATATATGCAAACGCGAAAATTTGTTTGTTTGTTTGATTGTAGCGAATAGACTCCTAAACTGTTCAGTTGATAATCATGAAAATTTGTATGTAGAGACTTTTGGGTACGGAAAGAAATCGTGGGCTCAAAATTTTGCTCTAACGGACCACCAAGTTTGGGCTTTGGTGCAAGTTTAAAACTTAATTGAAACATTTTGGTTCTAAAATGAAAACGGTTTGATCGATTGACTTCAAATTTTCTATACGTGATGCTCCTTGAAAACTGAGTTGACACTATTAATAGACTTAAAATTTTTTAACCCATGCGGGCCCAATTCTGAAGTACTGCTTTGGCTAAAACGGAAGTGTCAAAAATATTTGTGTTGAGTTCCGTTGACACATTGCGGCGCAACAATTTTTTATAGGTTTTTCGTTATTTTACTCCAAATTTGAAAGGTTTTGGCCGATTGACTTTAAATTTTAAATATACGTTTTTCTTTCTGGAATTCATTAAATGGAATTCATTCTATTAACAGACTTGGAACTTTACCCATGCCAGCCGACGATTGTCCTATACGTGATACTCCTTGACAATGGAGTTAAGGATGGTGAGTTTCTGACGAAAATGTCAAATGAATTAAAATTTCTGTGAATTATTGATAATTATAAAAAATTTCAAGTGAAATATGATAAATTTGTTGAAAAATTGCTAGAATAATCCTAGCGTAATCGTTTTAAAAAAAATTGCTTTAATACAATTTTACATTAACATTTACACCATGTATAATTTTTGTTTTAACTTTCTTAAATTAAACCTCCCGGTTACCAGCTAATTGTTTTATAAAATTATATTTTAGTTAATCAAACAATTTTTTAGTAAAGATTGTTTTAAATATTTGCAGACGGGCTGACTCAAATAGAAGCTGTGAGTCTGCTCAAATATTTTATTTGAGGAATCCCAAATCTATTATTTTATATTCATTTAAAAAAATGGAAGTTAGACTACTTAAACTTCTTTGGAAGAACTTTAAACAATTATTTAAAATAAAAAAAAAAATTTAACTTGAATTAACAAGTATTGAATAAAAATATTTTTCATTTAATAATTTTTCATCAATTTCCGTCTCATAGAAGTTAAATAAAGTTAAATGACTTCTGGACAAAGATTCTTGCATGATTCTCTCAAAGCTAAGGAAAACTTCTCGGATCCATCCATTCCATTGAAAAAACTGTTATATATGTATATTTAATACTGACATTTTTTACAAATGATCTATGTTAATCTTAATTGGGGATTTCCTCATGAACATACACAACCTAGTGATAAATAGGTACTTACACACTTAGATACTTACACTTACCATAGTGAACCTAGTGAGACTCTTGAGAAATTAACAAGTGAAACAGTATGTGTATATAGCTCAGAAAACGCGCTACGGCTCCGAAATTTTTACAAATTCATTTACAACAGTCTGTGCGGTTTCTTTTTACAAAGTTTTTTCACATTCTGACCGAACAATGGATTAAAAATTCATAACAGGCGATCGCATTTGGGTATATTGAACCTAAAATCATTACTGAATATTTTAATATCACTGGACATATTAAAAGTATAGAGTTTTTTAATTTTAACACTTAATGCATCGAACTTTTTACCTTTATCGCATAAAGTAATCCATTGATCCCTTATTTTGCTTTTCTACACTTTTCTAAAATATCTTTGGAAGCAATCTTAATTATGTTCTATTTTTGAGACAATCTAAATGGTTCATTCTACTCTTTAAAAATTTCAGAAAAACCATTATTTTTTTTAAGTTTGTCAGATCACATTAAAATTAATTCAAAATAATAAATTAAACTTCTAATAATTTAAAATAAAATATTGAATGTTAATTCGACAAAATTTATTGATTTTAAATATTGTCAGATTTAAACATTTTATTTGCTCCCGCTTTAAGGATTAGGTTAAGTTCACGAAAAAGAAATTTCTCAGAACCATATTGATATTTAACTTAATAAAACTTTCGTTTTTCTTTCTTTTTTTTTTGTATCTAAAAGTTAAAATAAACTTTCAAGATCTTAAAAAATTTTTATAAACTATAATTTATCTGAATATAAACTCTTTTAACATTAATCAGGCCCTTTTTCACATAAAATTATTTTATTTTAAAATCAAAATGGTCTTTTTTTAATGAGCCTCGTTTTATTCGGATCCTGTAATAAAAGAACAATAAGACAATGCAGCCGATTTAATAATACCCTATATCTAATAAATTAAATTGACAGTTACACGAGCCCTCACTTCAACTCATCTCAGGGACATTAAGGACACAGAACAGAACACTCCTGCACCAAATTTAAAGTAGCTGTCATTATCAAATACGAAAATATGCTTATAAGGTCTTGGGAGGGTATTTCCGAGCTTATCAAATTATCAATTTAATTTAATTCTAAATTTAGGAACAAAATGGGAACAGGAAAGAATTACCATGAACCGAATTTCAGGTTTCTAGTATTATTAATTTCGAAAATATACTTCTTAGATCTTGAGAGGTGTGTCTAAGGTATTCGAATCACCATCGCAATTAATGCCAAACTTCGGGGGAAATAATGAAAACATGGAAGAAAATGCGTGTACTGAATTTCAAGTTTCTATCTTTATTAATTTGAAGGATATACTTATAAGGTCTTGGTAGATGAGTGGAACAACAACCATTCCAATTTATCCCAAATTTTAGGGATAAAAAGAAATATTACAAACCACTTTTGTGCCAAACTTGAAAGTTCTATCTTCATTACATTCGGAATCGTGCTCGTTTGATCTTATTTCACTCAAAAACTTGTCGAAGCCAATTCCATAGACCGATTTTGCCTATTTTGAATTTGGCGGCTGATTTAAATTTGTCAGTTATTTTGTAAGTTATCATGTTTTCAGGTAAATGCTCCTTGGTCCTTGAGCTGACTAGAAGCTTCCAGTTTCCGAGGTGTAAAAAGACCAGATTTGATTTGAAAAAAACTACTTTCACGTGGAAAAGGACCAAGTTCATGTGATCAGAAGTTTCCAGAATCCGAGGAGTAAAAAGACCTGATATAATTCGAAAAAACTAATTTCGTATGAAAAAGGACCACGTTCATGTGATCAGAAGCTTCCAGAATCTGAAGTGTAAAAAGATCTGATTTGATTTGAAAAAACTAATTTCATGTAAAAGAAGGCCAACTTCATGTGAAAAGAGTATACATAAACTTTTCAAATTTGTTACCCAATTTAAAAAATAAAATAGTGTCTAATTCTATTGGGATCAACAAAATAAATAGAAAGTAGATAATTTATATAGTAACAAATTTAAAGTTTTTAAAATAATTTTTTAAAATTATTTCATTTAGCGTCACCACTTGAATTAAAAGGACGCTTATTTACTAACACAAAAAAAAAACAAGTGAGTGAAAAAAACCAAGGGTTTTTAAAAAGCACATTTTCAAAATTATATACAGTTTCATACTGAGTATTTTATCATTTATTTTTATAAAAATATATGATAATATTATAATTTACTTATTTCATTAATTTATTAATTACATGACTAATAGTGAATTACTTAGAATAAAACCCCAATGCACTCAAGAAAACCTGTTAATAAGTGCAAAATATAATGTTGGAGCTTCAATGTTAACGTTTAATTTTGGAAAAACTTACACTGGTAAATAAGTTACTGTTTTATAAGAACATAAAAGTGTTAATTTTGAAGACCTAATAGCCCTTCAATTGGGAAGGTTCCCAAATTTTTGCTTAGCAAACTTATGATGGATCTGCTCACCCCCCTCCTGTCTTCACTCTTCCATTTTTTTTCCGGTTCTAGGAAATCAATTTTGAACTCCAACAAAATTTGGAATTTTACCTAGAATATTATTATCAAACCAAAAATGGTTAAGACTAAGAAACAATTTCTTCAATTTAAAGAGACCCTTTCAAATTTAAAAAAAACCTTTAACGTATGTTGAAATATAATGCTGCAGCTATAAATTTTGCATATTTGTAAAAAAAAATTTGAACAGGTGTTAAAGTTACAGGTGGTTGAAAATAGCAAAATTTCAATTTTCGAGCCCTTATAGCTCCTAAACAGGGGGCGTGATAAAAAAATTTTGTTAACCGACTCCTACTCATTTTGGAGGACCTAACTTCTCCCAAAATTTCAAGATCCTAGGTTGAACCGTTTAGAAGATATATGGGGCCAAAAATTTTGCAAAAGTTGAGTTTAGCTTAATGGTAAATTTTAGTACCGTATGGCAACCCTATACATTTTAGCCTTATATTTTTGTGAAGCCTATAAAGCCAGCTATCTTTTGCCGTTTTCAGATTGAAAATATACTTAACAAAACTCTTGTTATAACAATTTAAAATTAGGACTTTTTCAAACTTTGGGGGGCTGTAGCTCCGTAACGGGTGGGGCTACAAAAAAAAATTCTTCTACGAAATTAATTTTTTTGTAATATCTACCCGTGGTTAAAATTTCTTTAATCTATTTCAAACGGTGTAAAAGTTTTTGTAAACATACGGACGGACGGACGGACGGACAAAGTCAAAATTAAGAAAAACCTTTGACACTTATTGAAACTTTCGTTTTGGAGCTTTCAATTTTGTATATAAATAAAAAAAAATTTTGACAATTATTCAAGTTATAAGTGTTTAAAGCAAAATTTATAGCAAAATTTCAATTTTTGACCCCTTACAGCTCATAAAGAGGGGGCGTGACAAAAAAATTTTGTTAACTGACTCTTACTTATTTCTAAGGATCTAACTTCTCCCAAAATTTCAAGTTTCTAGATTTAACCGTTCCAAAGTTATGAGGGACCAAAAATTTTGAAAAACCTAGTTTTGGATAACGGTAAATTTTAGTACCATATGGTAACCCTATACAATTGGTTTTTAAAAATTTGTAAAGCTTATAAAAATAGCTGTCAGCTACCGTTTTCAGGTTTGAAATATACCTTATAGAACTCTAATTATAACTGTTTAAATATAGGGCTTTTTCCGACTTTGCGGGGCTGTAGCTCCGTAACGGGGGGGGCTACAAAAAAAAGTTTTAACATTAAATTATTTTTATTGCAATACCTACCCATTTCTGGTATTTTTTAGTCAGTCGAAGGTAAAAAGGGACGGACGGACGGACGGACGGACGGACAGAGTGAAGCTATATAGGCACATTTTTACAAAATTTTTTGAAAATGTGCTAAAAATAAAATTGACTGGATCTGAATCGTCTCTTATAATAGAAATAAATTTTCGTGTGATAGTTTTGTATTACTTTTAAATGTCTATATATATATATACTAGCTGTTGGCCCGTCACAGAATGACGGAAGGTCAGTTGAAAGAAGAACTTTTTCTAATTAAGAACTATTTCTAATTTAATTACATATATTACATAAACATATATTATATATCAATACCATTTTCTTAAATAAAATGGTAACCGTTGCATTCTACGTAATACAGACTATGCTTCAATTCTAGTTATGTACAAAAAAAACAAAAACTTATATGTTGTTGTATCTAAAAATTCGAAGATGAATAATTTATTTAGTCTACCTTTTTTATGTTTTGAATTTGATAAAATTTTGGGGCTGTTAGTTCAAATCCCTTCTTGGTGAAATGTTTTTTTAATTTCAATTAATATTTTTTTTTTTATTCAATTACGTACTTTTTAAAATTAAGTTCGATAAATTTGTGTTAATAAGAGATGTGAAATAGATTTATTTTGTTTCAATAATGATTTATTTCTCCAACTATTAATGTTTTGTATATACATTTTTAAAAAATGTTGTTATACATTCTATATTGTTTCCTTTGTTTAGATTCAAATCAAAATACTTGTTTGAAGGCTAATCGTTCTATAATGTACTTATTCAACATGCTAAATAATTTATCTATTTATATGTACGTGAAATTGTATTAAATAAATGTTGATTTTTGAATTGAGTTTTGCATTATCAAATGCAAATTATAAATTTTATTTGAAATTTTTTTAATATACCTAACCCTAACTAAGTTTAAAATCTATTTTGTCTGGTTTTTATGGTGCATTGAACTCAGAGGTATTGTATACCTGAACCCACTTTCCCAACCGTCAGTTGTTACATAATTTTTTTCCATTTTAAATTTTAAATAGATAAATAATTAAAAAGTTATGAAGGAAGGGATGAGAGATAGATGAGGTAGAGTTGAGAGCGAGATGAGGGGAAACTTTGAAATTACTTTAATACATTTCTTGGTTTATTTGCTTAAGCAAACCAAGCAATGCATCAAAGCATACATTGGGCTTTCGCCCTTATTTCAGATATTTACTGAAAATTATTAAGACCAACTACACAAATGTTCCTGTGAAGCATTGTCTTCTTAATTTTTATTGACAAAATGTCTTACTATATATTTAAAATTTCCAGAAAATCTTCTGTGATTTTTAAAACTGAAATGAAATTTTTCATAAACTAATAAGTAAATTTTATTTCAAAAAAAAATTTTTTTTTTTTTATTAAAAATAAATAAAATATTTTTTGGCCTGCTTATGATAATTTATGATATTTTATTTTCTAAAATAAAACACATCCAACAAAACGTCAATATTTTATTTTTTTATAATTGAACACATCCAACAAAACACATTTAATTGAATGCGTTTGTTACACCTCATTCTAGACAAATATATTAATAATAATAATAATAATAATAATAAATAATAATAATAATAATAATAATAATAATAATAATAATAATAATAATAATAATAATACTCATATCTAATGTCGAAGTTGTTTAATTAAGAAGTTTAATGTTTTAAATAAAATTACTTTAGCTTTAAGGGGTGGGAAGCGCCCTACTTTATGGTGTGGTCGAATTGTATAAAACCCAAATTCCACTTGTACTAAATAGACACAATTAAAGGAAATGTTGAATTTTCTAAAAATAACTAAATAATAAATGAAAGTTCAAATTTATAATATCCAATAATCAAAAGAAATATACGTTTTATTGGAAAAATGGTGGTGGAAAATTTAGATGCTTAAAAAATTATCTGAATGAATAAATGAATGAAAATATAAATAAAGTTTAGATCATAACTTTCAAAATATTTACAATAAAGCCAGGTGGTACCAATACAGTTTTTCTAGGAAAGTTGGAAAAAAAAAAAAATTAAAAATTTCCAAAAGGATTTTCAAAAAGAAACTTTAAATCAATAAAATTTTATAAATTTTTTTAGAAAAAAAAATGGTTATTTAAGAAAATTTAAAATAAAAATAAAATTAATAGAAAGGTCAATAAAATAATTAAAATTTATTACCTACAGATTTTGATTTAATTTTTTATATTGATTATGAGAAAATAAAACACATCCTAAAAGTATGCAATGTGGGTAGGATTATGCAATCTACATAAATTTCTTTCATTCGTGTTCCACAGAATTTTTATTATTGTGTTTTTTTTTTTGTTCAAAAAATTTTTCCATCAAAATAATTTTGATAATTTTTTTGCATATTTTTAGGAGATTTTATAATTGAACACATCCAACAAAACACATTTAATTGAATGCGTTTGTTACACCTCATTCTAGACAAATATATTAATAATATTTATATATATATATATATATATATATATATTTATATATATATATAT
>CAUJBZ010000321.1:0-12964 GCA_963082915.1 Dolichopus griseipennis | reverse complement strand
AAAAAAAACAATTTTTTTCAAAATAAAAATACATTATATTATATACAATTTAAATATATATATATATATATACATTAAAAAAATAATAAAAATAAATTACTATACCTTAATCCAATGCTATATTTTTTAGATAGAATTAAATTAATAATATTAAAAAAAAAAAAAATATTCCAAAACAAGATTCCATATATTTCCATTAGAATTCCAAAAAAAATATATATATATATATTTAAATTAAATAAAATTAAAAAATTGTTATTTAAAAAATTAAATTATTGCTTTTCTACAACCGAGACAAAGAAACTATATATATATATATATACAAAAATAAGGAAATGAAAAATCATAACTAATTATATTAATAAAAATAATATTATTAAAAATATTAATTACAAAATTGAATATTTAAAAAAAAAAAAAATTAAAAAAAACGAGCAAACAGATCATAGAGAGAAAACAATTTAAAAAAAAAAAATTTCAATAAAATCATTAAAAATAAAAAATGGCAAAACAATACAACCCAATTAAAAAACATTTGTAATAATAATAAATTCATAAAATATTTAATATAATAATAATAATATACAGATTATTATTATTAAAACAATGAAATATTTCCAAAATAAAATGAATTAAAAATTCTAAAACAACAAAATTTAAAAATAAAATATTGAGCAGAAAATTTTGTTGTTGTTTTTTTTTTTGAAAATTTTTTTATTAATTTTTCTTATATTACTAAATTTTATTTTGATAACTTATTAAATTCATTACTAATTAGTAAGACCCCTGTGCATTTTTGCTAAATTATTTTATCTCTTCTAGCATTTATTCTGTCATTTTTAAATACTTTTCAATACACAGTTACTTCAGATCATTTTGGTAATACTTTGACGTTTTGTGTAAATTTATAAAGAACCTAGTACAAAATGTTTCATTTAATTTATTATCTTTGGAAAATATTTTATTTATTACATACAAATGAAGTGTAACAAAATTTTGAGTCAGTTTATTTTTTATTTTGACATTTGCCTCTTTATTATATTTCTAGAATTTTAAATCAAATAAAAGAAATAAATACTACTAATTAGGTACCACAAAACTACTACTACATACTACAATTAATACTACTTAAAATATCAAACTATGTACTTTATTAAAAATATGTATTAAAATTAATTTAATCACTGTCTACAATTCGAAACATTGATAAAAACAAGTGATGATAAAAAAGAAAGGGTTTTTAAAAAGCACATTTTCAAACTTACATAGGGTCTCTTACTGAGTATTTTATCATTTATTTTTATAGAAATACTTGTATATATAAAAATAAATGATAATATTATACTTAAGTTATTTCATTAATTTATTAATTATAATGAATAATAGTGAAATACCTAAGAATAAAACCCCAATGCGAAATATAATGTTGGAGCTTCAATGTTAATGTTTAATTTTGGAAAAACATACACTGATGAATAAGTTACTGTTTTATAAAAACATAAAAGTTTTAATTTGTAAGATTTACTAGCCCTTCAATGGGGAAGGTTCCCAAATTTTAGCTTAGCAAACTGATGATGGATCTGCCAACCCCCCTTTTTTCCTCATCCTTCTATTTTTTTAGGTTCTAGGAAATCGATTGTGAACTCCACCAAAATTTGGAATTTCACCTCTAATTTTATTATCTAAGCAAAAATGGTTAAAACTAAGAGACAATTTCGTCAATTTAAAGAAACCCTTTGAAATTTAAAAAAAACCTTTAACGTATGTTAAAATATACTGCAGCTTTAAATTTTGTATATTTGTAAAAAAAACTTTGAATAGGTATTCAAGTTACAGATGTTTAAAAATAGCCTCCTTTGTTATATGTTCTTCTATTTCTAAAATATTGTTTTTAAAAAAAAAACAAAACTAAACATTTTGTAAATGACAATTCGTATCTACGAATACGATATGATTATCTGAATATGATGACAATAAAATAGTTAGCATTTTTTTTTTTTTATTCGTAAATATTTTCGAATGTTGATTTTTTTTGACACTATTTTCATTTTATTCTTTTAAGCTAAAGTTTGTTTGTTTGCTTGTATGTAGGGAATAGACTCCTAAACTGCTGAAACGATTCTCATGAAAATTTGTATATAGGGGTTTTTGGGTACGGAAAAAATCATAGGCCCAAAAATTTTGCTCTAACGGACCGCCAAATTGGGTTTGGGGCTGTGGTGTAAGTATTTAACATTTTTGTCCAAAAATGAAAATGATTGACCAATTGACTTCAAATTTTGTATACGTGATGCTCCTTGAGAATTGAGCTGACACTATTAACAGTTTTGAAATTTGTTAACCCATGTCGGCCTGACGGTTGGTCAAAAAAAATTTTGGATGCAAATATTGTCCGACTTTACGTAATACTACTTTGGCTAAAAAGAAAGCCTCAAAAATTTTTTTAGTGAGTTCCGTTAACACATTGCGGCCCAACAGCTTTTTATAGATTTTTTCGTTACTTTACTCTAAATTAGAAACGGTTTGAACGGTTGACTCCAAATTTTGTATGCGTGAAGAATCTTATTGAAAATGGAATTGAAAATTTTTTCGAAGTAAATTACATGTAAATTTGGATGTAGTTAGTACTTCTTTGATTATAGAAAGTTTAAAAAATTACTAGAATAATCCTAGAAAAATTCTTTTAAAAAAATTGCTTTAATACATTTTAAAATTAACATTTACATCATGTGTAATTTTTGTGTTAACTTTTTACAGTAATATCAACCTAAATTAAACCTGAGTTGAGAGCGCATCGGGTATTAGCTTGTCATGAATAAAATTAATTTAAAGGTATGAGTATTGTCATAATTATTTTGTGTGTGAAGAATTTATAATAATTTGAGATGTGATATATTTATTTTACATGTTGGCAAGGTCTCGCCAACTGTTGTATATTATATTTATAATTAAAGATCAACTATAATTAATAAATAACTAATATACTACGACAAGTTATTTCTTGTGACAAATACTAAAAATTCATTGAGGAAACTTTGGAACTGGTTTTATAGCTAAAGCAGTAAGATCATAGCTCAGGAAGAGTGGAGTAGGCAAAGGATTCATATTATCAGACAATATTTACTATTGTCTGGTTCTACAAATAAATAAATAAAAAAAAAATAAGCCATAATATACATGATGAATAAATTTAGGAAATTTAGTTTAAATTTATTTAGAATTTTCCAAAATAAAAATAAATTTAGTCAAATTCATAATATAAGATACTAACTTAAAATCAAACGAGTCATAATGATATTTCACCTTGAAACTTTAATTCACAAATTAAGTTCTTACTAAAAATTTACTCATAGTTATCTGCATAGTAATTATACAAAATTATATTTGAGAATTTGATACATGTTGTATAATTAAAACACTATGCAAAAATGTGTGAATTAAGTGGAACATTATACATACGATATCATATTTTCAACGTAAGTTTTAAAACATATAGTTATAAGTACAAAAACTTAAAGATTAGAATATAACCTTTGAAATTTTTAAAACCACTGTTGCATTTAATAAAAATTGAATACTAGGTATACTCGTAGTGTGTTATATCCAACAAAGAATCTGTACTTGAACCTGTACTAAATAACAACAAAATCATGAAAACTTATCGTATTAAATCTTAAATGAAAACATTTTAAGTACTGATTATGAATCTATATATATAAAAGCAAAAGTTTGTTTATTTGTTTGTTTGTTTGTTTGTTTGTATTTTTGTTTGTTTGTTTGTAGCGAATAGACTCCTTAACTGCCCAGCCGATTTTCATGAAAATTTGTATATAGGAGTTTTTGGGTACGGAAAGAAATCGTGGCCCAAAAATTTTGCTCTAACGGACCGCCAAGTTGGGGCCCCTGTGGTGCAAGTATTTAAACTTCTTTGTTCTAAAATGAAAACGGTTTGACCGATTGACTTCAAATTTTGTATACGTGTTGCTTTTTGAGAATTGAGTAGACACTATTAACAGTTTTGGAATTTGTTAACCCATGTCGGGCCGACAGGTGGTCAAAAAAAATTTTGGGTCCAAATTTTGTCCGATTTTACGAAATTCTGCTTTGGCTTAAAAGAAAGCCCCAAAAAAAATTTAATAGATTTTTGCGTTACTTAACTCTAAATTAGAAACGTTTTGACCGGTTGACCTCAAATTTTGTATGTGTGAAGCAACTTGAAAATGGAGTTGAGACTGTTAACAGTCGGTCCTACGATTGGTCAAAAAAATTTTTTTGTAGGTAAATTACGTCAAATTTTGGGAAAGTAGTTTGTACTGCTTTGAATTACAGAAAGTTTCAAAAATCCTAGGATAATCCTAGAAAAATCGTTTTAAAAAGATTGCTTTCATACATTTTAAAATTTACATGTGTAAGCCGTGTGTAATTTTTATGTTAACTTTTTGCAGTAACATCAACTTTAATTAAACCTCCATTGAGAGGCGCAGCAACGCGCACCGGGTACTAGCTAGTAATTAATAAATTAAAATGTTTCAAATTAAGTTGTTCCCTTAAATGAATGTTCGATTACAATTAAATTGCAACGTCAGGTTTTGTCAGGTAAAAAAAAAGGTAATTATTCCTTTAGACTGAGTTCAGCTATTTTTTTTTAATCAAAACACTAAATATAATTTAAATTCACTTAATCAAACTTCTTAAGTTTTTATTAAAAACTCTTATAAAAATACAAAACAAAATAATCATCATATAGAATAAATAAATAATAATTTTTCTCAATATTGTTCTTTTTCCATTTTCATTAATAATTTGTACTTATTTTAAATAAAATTAAATAATACAACATAAATAAAATATAAAAAAAAACAATTTATAAATAAATTAAGTTATTTTTTGCACAAACACTCAATCACAATTCGAACGAACAAAATACGAAAACAATAGATCCATATAATATCCATACATTATATCCTTTGGATTTGATTATTTTCATTAAGCTCCACATAAAATCCATATAAACTTTCATATTAAATCCTGTATACACATTATGTTTTACATAAACAATTTGTTTCATGCATCATACATCTACCATTAATTTTACGCATACAATCCAACTTGCATGAAACATTTCGACAATTTTTCGTTTTTGATATTTTATTCATTTCTGTAGTGGTACCGTAATATTTGGGACGTTGTAACGGACGATTTACAATACGTATTGTTGCTGTTGGATATTGAAATGCATTCAATTGTTGATGACCCTTCTGCAATGCTGATAAATATTGTTGTATTGGTAAACTCTCTTTCGAATTATAATTATTATCATATGGATCTGTATTATGATTACCAGTATCCTGATAACGCGTATTATGATAATCCTGTTGATTTTGTGTTGCATCATACAAATGATGTAAATTATCAATATTATTATCATAACGTTTAATATTCCGGTATATTCGTTGTGGTTCTAATACAACTTCAGCTGGTGGATCTTCTGATGTCATTTCAAAATGAAAAATATCCATAGCATTTGTCAATTTTAAAAGTATTGCAAAATTAATAATAAATATAAAATTTCGTAATTGAAACATTGTTGCGCAAAAGCGGATGCGTAAGGTGAAACACAGTAGCGCGCAAAACCGGAAGATATTGTAATTTTTTTTTTTTCGAGTAATTTTTAAAATTAAAAAAATTTTAGGTTTTTGTTTTTAAAAATAAATTCGAAACTTATTGAAAAAATTTTTGTAAGATACGGTGATATACGATACGATGTTATAGCGGTGAGATACTAATTGTTACAGCAGGTCATTATGACTTTCTTGAATGCTTTTATAACATTTTTTTCTTACACTTTTTGTTTTTTTTTTTATAAAATTTCTTCTTCTTTAAATTTTTCATATTTTACTCAGTATACAATTAAATTGTTTTGTGTTTTTGTATTTTTAGAAAGAGACAAAAGATAACCTTTAATTTTGAATATACAGATAGTGTTTTGTTTTGATTAAATTCGGTTATGGTTTGGTGCACATTTTCGAAGAATAAAAAATAGAAATTAAAAATGAAAAAAAAATTAAATGAAATGAAAGAGACAACATAAAAAAAAATACTGAAGTGTAAAAATTTTCTAATTAGAACTTTAAAATTAGATTTAAATATAAAAAAGCAAAATATTATTGAGAAGTAAATGGAGTGAAAAAATTAATATTTTTTTATTTATTTAGAAAGCACAAAAAAATGAAAGAGTAATTAGTTAGTAAGTAAGTATATAGTAAAAACGTTTATTTATATATATATATACACTATACAGGTATACATGGTAAAACTGGTAAAAATATTAAAATTTTTTAGACTGTAGAAAATAGAAAATTGAAAATGATTTTTATTAAAAAATATTTATAGTTTCATGTTTCTTGTTCAAATTTGTGACGACCGAATGAGAGCGATAAATATTAATAGTTTGATGATACAAAAAAATTTTAATTTTATATTAAGATTTAAAACTATGAGATAAAAACTATTTAAAATTTAATTAAAAGTAATTTGGTATTGTTTAATGTCACAAAAAGGTTTATTTATGAAATTTAACTAGAGACTCTTGTCTCGCTTGGAAAGAAATCATTAAAAAAAAAAATTATTGTAATTACTTAATCAAAGAATAAAAGGGAAAGATGAACACGTAATCCTAATCTTTACAATCACCATTTGAAGCATGGGACATCGACTTAGTCCTTCTATCTGGTTTTGTTTAGAACTACCTTGCGACTTAAGCTTAACTCAAACTAGCGCATCCAGGTTTAGATGAAATGTGTTCTATAAATTGTTCAAAATTATTATTTAGAACTTAGTTTTGTTTAGAACTACCTTGCGACTTAAGCTTAACTCAAACTAGCGCATCCAGGTTTAGATGAAATGTTTTCTATAAATTGTTCAAAATCATTATTTAGACCTCCAATACCTATCAAATACCTCCAATGTAAAGTACCTCCAATGAACCTATCATTAAAACGAATCCCATTATTTTTTTAAATTTTCCTTTTGGCATTTGAAATTGACATTAAAAATTTCCCAATGAAAGTTGTTATTACTTATTAGTTTTTTAAGTTGTTTAAGCTTTTTACGCTTTTAAATATCACCTGGGTTCTATAGCATCTTGTACTGTAGTGTGAAAACCACTTATCTTATCAGTTATTCCTAACCCAATAATCATATCTTCAATAAGAACATACTGTACGAAAGCTTTACTTTTAATTATAACTCAAGAAAGTTTTGAAGGAGTAGCCTGTAGTCTTGCTTAATCAAATCCCACTAAAACAAAGTCCCGTTTTTACAAAATCCCGCTTTTACAAAATTTCACTTTTTAAAAAATTGTGATTTTAAAAATCCTACTTTTTTTAAAAACCCGTCTTTCCTTGTGGAAATCCAACTTGAAACTCATTAACCCATTGACAACCATTGACAGAAATTAGAAACCCTTCGATTTGATTTCCTGCTTTTTTTTAAAACACGTCTTTCTGTGTGGAAATCCTACTTGAAAATCATTAACTCATTGATAGCCATTGACAAAAAACTGAAACCCTTTGGTTTGGTAATCCAAATCTTGCGCTTAAGAGCTAAGTGACTTATTGGTTTAAGATTGTAAAAGGTAAGTATTCAAGTGCAGCATTTCAATAAGTGGTACCTCTGTTTATCAAAGAATTAGCAACTATTGCTTACAAAAAATTACAAAGCGCCCTTTAATTTATGATTTTGTATTTTTTTTATAATTTACTACAATCGATTTTTTAACAATTGATCTACAATGACTCCCTTTATTCACAATATAAAAATTAATAAGAAATTTTCAGAAAATATTTTGTTTGTTTTTTTCTTTCTAATTTCTTTCTAATTTCTTTCTTTTATCTTTTGTTTCTTTCTTTAATTTAATTAATTTAAAAATTCACAAATCACAAGAAAAAGTGTAAAACAATAGTCTAAAAAAAAGTCTCCATAACAAAATAACGAGTTTATTACTTACGATTATAGTTTTTTTTTTAAGTTCATTCATTTGTTCATTCATTTTAATTCATCAAAAAATAAACAAAAATTGTTGTTGTATATCTTTAAGATGTTATTTTTAAACTTTTTTTAATTCTGTATTTTTTACCCACACTGGCCTTATTGTACGCTAATATCAAAAATCTAAAACAACAACAAACAATAATCATGTAATCTTACAAAATTAATATACACCCCGTATAAGTATACTCGGAGCGACGGAAGATGGCATGAACCTATACTTAATTTGAATTAATTGTTATTTATATACTAATGTTGTATTAAAAAAATTCGCTTTCTATTGTGATCTTCTTCACCTTTTAAAAGAAAAATAAAAGCGATACTTTACAGATGGTGATTATTTAATTTTATCAGAGATAGTGATGTCTAGTGAGTATCTTGTATATCTAGTCAATGAATTCACTTTGATCTTTGTTTTATTTTATTTCATTTCATTTGTTTCTAGTTAATTAATTTACAAGAGTGTGTATATATGGGTATAAGAAAACTATAAGAATAAAATGAAGAATGATTAAAACAATACTTTTGGAAAAAAATCTTTCAAGCTTAAAGACTTTTATAAAAAAAAAAAAACTAATTCATGTTATGTTTTCAGAAGTCTGCAATTTGAAAAACCAAACTGTTAAATTAATTTTAAAATTTAAGTGAATTTCGTTATACATTGAAATATTATCAAACTGACCGTCTTGTTGTTTAAAAATTTTTTTCCAGATGTACCTTGTATACTTTTTAAACTTGAGATGTCAAATTTGAAATGGCACTGAATTTACACATTTCCCCACATATTGTGTTAAAAGCATGTCTTAGCATTTCAGGTGTGACAGTATAGTTGGTAATAGTATTTTAACTAATTCCTAAGTAATATAATATGTTTTATATATAAATATATATATCTATATATATTTGATAATGGTGGATATAAAAACTCTTTTAATAATTCAAATCACATAAGAACAAGGTCTTAGGTCCCATTGAATTATATAATATTTTTTATAAACACCAATTATAAGTCAAATAAGTCACAAGTTAAATGCTAATAATTTATGTTCTAATTCACGTGCTAATAAATAATAATTGTTTAACCACCACGGTCTCTCTCATATTCAATTTAAAGCTTAATTTATTCTTAAACCTGTTATGAAACCTTAAATTTTTTTAATTATAACTTAACCTATCTTATCCTTACTTAAATAACCTAACCTAATCAAAAACAATTTGTATAAAATACTAAATGCTAATTTTTTTGTAGTTTCAACTAATCTCAAGTGTTTTCCAACCACCAATGATCTATTTTTAATAGTTTAACTATGTATGGTGTTGACATATCGTATCTCATATATGTTCTCCTTTAATAATGCTCGAGTTATATTCTATGACTATCACTTTGCTATGACTGGCTACAGTCTATTATGGTGATATAATAAAGTAATATGATTATGGTCTTGAATATAACAATTTTTGTTCAGAAAGGTAAAATGGTAGAATATATGTGTTTTGTACTCTTTATAGTGATTTCTAATTTGTTTTATAATAAAATTGTCTATTCTTATGATTTTAGCTTCCTTGTACAAGTAGTAAAGTAAAATGCGAGTAAAAATGCTTATGATCGGACTCGAGCTTTCCGTTTATATTAGTACAAACTCTTATACACTTTTCCTTCAAAATTTTTGTAATGTTTCAATGAAACTTGCGTTAATGTTGTAACATATTAATGCACCATACACTAGTATTGGTCTAATCAATGTTTGGTAACATATTATTTTAACTCTTTTACTAATGCCTTCTAAAATAATCTTTTCGCTGGCATAAATGCTTTGTAACCTTTTGATATATTATATAGTATTTTATTTAATCTATTTAATTTAGGTTTTTATGTAACTGAAGGTATTTAACCACTTTTTAATTCGTTAAAGCGATATTATTTGCATTTACAAGGATCTGTTATAAATTAATTGAATATTATTATGATTAAACGTCAAGCACACTTTTGACATATTATGATTACAACTTATGACATTTGATTATTATTATTATTATTATTATTATTATTATTATTATTATTATTATTATTATTATTATTATTATTATTATTATTATTATTATTATTATTATTATTATTATTATTATTATTATTATTATTATTATTATTATTATTATTATTATTATTATTATTATTATTATTATTATTATTATTATTATTATTATTATTATTATTATTATTATTATTATTATTATTATTATTATTATTATTATTATTATTATTATTATTATTATTATTATTATTATTATTATTATTATTATTATTATTATTATTATTATTATTATTATTATTATTATTATTATTATTATTATTATTATTATTATTATTATTATTGTGTATAACAAGTAGCAACGGTAATTATTGTCACGTATTGTTATTTTTTTTTTTAACTTTTCACACTTGTTAATTAATTATTTTTATTTCATTTGTTTACTTGTTTGTTTTTGTTAAGACAGACAAGCAGATGTTAAAAATTCATGTGAACTAGCACGTGGAAGAATGTTTTCGTTTTTTATACCCGTGCATACATATATGACATCGGGTATATTAGATTTGCTCCTCCGTTTGTAACGCATCGATCTAGACGAGCTAGATATAGTGTCAAGGGTACGTATCGGCTCAGAATCGAAAAATTAGTCGATCTAGCTATGTGTGTCTGTCCGTCCGTCCGTCCGTCCGTCCGTCCGTCCGTGTGTCAGCACGATAACTCAAAAACTAAAAGGGCTAGAGTCTTGAAATTCACACAAAGTCATTTTTAGACAATTTCTAGGTTCCCTATTGTTTTTGGTTAAAATCGGACCAAGGCTTCGGGGAGCTGCCATACAACTTTTTTGCACCAATATGAATTTCTTCAAAACTAATTATACTACGGGGATAAAAATTACACACGGTTAGTTTTATAATGACTCCGGCACTTATATGAAGTTTCAAAATGTTAGGGCCCCATTTTCGGGGGGCTGCCATACAACTTCTTTGCACCAATATGAATTTCTTCAAAACTAATTATACTACGAGGCTGAAAATTACAGACGGTTAGTTATATAATGAATCGAGCACTTATATGAAGTTTCAAAATTTTAGGGCCCCATTTTCGGGGGGCTGCCATACAACTTATTTGCACCAATATGAATTTCTTCAAAACTAATTATACTACGACGATAAAAATTACACACGGTTATTTATATAATGAATCGAGCACTTATATGAAGTTTCAAAATGTTACGGCCCCATTTTGGGGGGCTGCCATACAAAGTTTTCGATTCAATAACTGCGAATCTAATGAAGCTACAAGGTTAAAATTAAAATTGGACAGGTAAAGTAATAGGGCAAGTTAGTTGGCAAAGTTGGACATCACTCGGACCATCGGAATTTTAGGGTGGGCCATTTTTTTTTTTTTGTTTTTTTTTTTTTTTTTAAGCTAAACTTATGGGACAATGAATGAAAATTTTGTTTTTTTTTTGTGATTTTTTTTTTTTTTGTTTTTTTTTTTTTTGTTAATTTTTTTTTTTTTTTTTTTTAAGCTAAAGTTATGGGACAATGAATGAAAATTTTGTTTTATGTTTTGTGATTTTTTTTTGTTAATTTTTTTTTTTTTTTTTACGTCAAAATTATGGAGGAATGAGTTAAATGTATAAGGGAAGTATATTACGGTTTATTTTATACACCATAGTGGGTATGCACGGGTATCTAAAAGTTGACAAGGGCAACTATAATCTTCCTCGTTTTTTTCTCTTTTCACTGTCTATAATCTTTTTTGTTTGAAGATTTTCTTAAAATTTTCGGGTAAAAGAAACAGAGCATAAATTTTTTATTTTTTTTTAACCATATTAATTTTGCAAAATATCGATAATATATAATTGTCAGATGACCAAACCAGCCATTAGTTAGTGGTTTTCATATTCAAATTAATTACAAATTATACAAATTAATTTATAGTGAATTTTTTAATTATTGCATATTATATTTTATAATATGCAATTTTAAAAATTTTGTTTTCACTTAATTTAAAAATTTTTTAAAATTGTAATCTTATTATTTATTTAATTTTTTTTAATTTATTTGTTTTTTTTTGGAAATTAATTAAATATTTCGTTGCTTTTTTTTCAAGGAAATAAATTTAAATATTATTATATAAGTATAATGTATGTTTTTCATTGTAAATATTTAATTAAAATCCAAATATGATTTAAAAAAAAAAAATATTAATTGAATACAAATTTATTTCCTTGCACTTGACAGAGAAAGTATTTCATTAAACCAAACAACTTTTCAAATTTTTTTTTTTTTTTTTGTTTTTTATTTTTTTTAATTTTTTTTTTTAATTTTATATAAAATGTTTGTTTATCTTCCATACATGTATTGTATAATTTCACAAGAATCTGGTCTTGATTATTTAAAAGTAAACAAACATTGAACTTTTCTATTCGGTATATAGCAATCAAGTATTATGTGATTATTATGCAATTAAAAACTAAATACAAATTAAAAACAACCCACAATTAACTTCCTCTTATAACAGAATTAAGCCTATTAAAATAGTTTCACAAAAACCTAGTAATATTTCAAATGATCAAGTTTCCATTCCAATATACAAATCCTATATACTACAGTGAAAGCTCTCATAAACGGACACTCACGGTTTTAAATTTTCGTCCGCTTATGGGAACTGTCCGGTTAATAGAAAAAAAATTTTTATAACTTTCCTTAATTTCTTTATTAATTTTTTTTATAATGTTTTTTCAAGGGTAAAATTATAAAGGTAAAACAACATAAAAACTAAATAACAAAAGAAAATAAAAATTATTACAAAAAACTAAACAAAAATTCAATAAATTCAATATAGATTAACATTATTTGTTTAAATTACATACTACT
>CAUJBZ010000319.1:0-23663 GCA_963082915.1 Dolichopus griseipennis | reverse complement strand
CTTATCTCCATGTCAACGAGCAATTATAGCTTAATGGTAAGAGATATAAATTAATATATGAATCTTAAGATTTTTAATATAAAAGGAACATGAAATACAACCTGCGAGGTTCTTTTGCTAATTTAATATATATATATATAATATTTTTATTTGACTCAATTTACAAGTAATTAGCTACATTGTTAAGATGACTTAATACAAAAAGTTGCAAAAATCAAAATAATAAACATAGTATGTATAAATTAAATTTTTTCAAATTTTGATTTATATCAAAAAATTCAAATGGCGCAAATCTAACGTAATGTAGAGGACGTTCCACTCTTTTATCTACATTTTCTTCCTGATGTATTTTAGATTGGCAAATATAAGAGAGAAGGCAACGAAAAATATACTAAGTATTTATACATTAGAACTCAAATTAGGGCTCAAACTATTTAATGGATTACTATTTTATTTAAAGAATGAAATTAAATTAAATATCTACTGATGATTTATAATTTTTGGCAACATTTGAATTAAACGACTATTATACGCGTTAAAAAAATTAAATACAGGCTCCCAGACTATACTAAAGCAAGACTTCTACTACAAAAGATTGTTTCCAGGTACCTATATTAACTAAAAATATCTAAAAATTATCACAAAAATAAAAACTTCTTAAGAATTAAGTATTTTCTCTATATGAGTAGCAAGCAATGAACACCTATCCTTTCAGTTGTGAGCCCTCTCTGATAATCAACCAACTCTTTTATCTGTACCAAATCTAAAAGCCCAAGATATTCAACAAAATATTAAAATTCGTCTAAAAGTGTTAATTTTCAATTTAAAACATAAGGTCCTTTTTCAAGGTCCTTTTCCAAAACATTATTTTACCTCTTATAAATTCAAAATATCATAAATTTTGTTCAATAAAATACGTCCCAACTCCTAAAGTAATATAATCAATGTATAATTAAATTGTTAAATATTATATATATATATATATATATATATACATATATATTTTTAAATAATATATAGAAATCCATAACTTCACCACAATTATTTAATTCTTTAATAATATTATTTTAAATATATAATGTTTTTTTTTTATATATTCACTTTTCATCTAGGATTTATTATATATGTATATGTATATGTAGGTATGTATGTATGTAGATAATATGTTAACTTTTTATTTACTTAATAAAAAAAACAAGTGATGAAAAAAAACCAAGGGTTTTTAAAAAAGCACATTTTCAAAATTATATTGTATTACATACTGAGTTTAACTTTTGAAATATTTACTTGGAAATAGTTACTACTGACTTATAAAATTTACTGCTAACAGTAAATTTTTTATTTAAAAGTTGTTATAGCCCTTCAATGGGGAAGGTTGCCAAATTTCTCAAGTCTCTAACTTCAACTTCCCCCCCCCCCCTCATCCTCTAGTTTTTTAAGTTCTAGGAATTAAATTGTGAATTACACAAAAATTTTGAATTTTACTTAGAATTTTATTATCTAAGCAAAAATAGGTAAAACTAAAAGACACTTTCTTCAATTTAAGGAACCCCTTTTAAATTTAAGAAAAACCTTTAACATATGTTAAAATATAATGTTGGACCTTTAAATTTTGTATATTAATAAAAAAAAAATTGGACAGGTATTCAAGTTACAGGTGCTTAAAAATAGCATAATTTCAATTTTCGGGCCCTTATAGCTCCTAAACAGGGGGCCTGACAAAAAAATTTTGTTAACTGACTCCTACTATTTTTTTAGGATCTAACTTCTCCAAAATTTCAAGATCCTAGCTTGAACCGTTTAGAAGATATGTAGGGCCAAAAATTTTGCAAAAATAGAGTTTTATATAATGGTAAATTTTAGTACCGTTTGGCAACCCTATACATTTAAGCGACATATTTTTGTAAAGCCTATAAAAGCAGCTCTCCAATACCGTTTTTTGATTGAAAATAAACCTAACAGAACTTTTGTTATATCAATTTAAATATAGGGCTTTTTTGGAAATTTCAGGGGCTGTAACTTCGTCACCCTTCAAAATTAAGAAAAACCTTTGATACATGTTGAAATATAATCATAGAGCTTTAAATTTTGTCTATCACTAAAAAAAAATTTGGACAGGTATTCAAGTTACAGGTGTTTAAAAATAGCAAAATTTCAATTTTCGAGCCCTTATAGCTCCTAAATAGGGGGCTTGACAAAAAAATTTTGTTAACAGACTACTACTAATTTCTGAGTATCTAACTCCTCCCAAAATTTCAAGACCCTAACTTGAACCGTTCAGAAGATATGTGTGACCAAAAATTTTGCGAAAATCGAGTTTTGCGTAATGTTAAATTTTAGTACCGTATGGCAACCCTAAACATTTGGTTTGTAAAAATTTATAAAGTTTATGAAACCAGCTATCATTTGCCGTTTTCAGATTGAAAATATATGTAACAGAACTCTTGTTATAACAATTTAAATATAGGGCTTTTTCCAACTTTGGGGGGCTGTAGCCCCGTAACAGGTGGGGCTACAGAAAAAAATTCTTCTACGAAATTATTTTTTTTGCAAAAACTACCCATGGTTAAAATTTCTTTTCTCTATTTCAAACGGTGTAAAAGTTTTTGTAAACATACGGACGGACGGACGGACGGACGGACGGACGGACGGACGGACGGACAGAGTGAAGCTATATAGGCACATTTTTACAAAATTTTTTGAAAATGTGCTAAAAACGAAATCCGAAATGGATAAAATTTATAATGTAAACATTTTTTTATATATTTATTTATTCATTTTTTTATTTGTATATTTATTTGCATATAATTTTATATATAATTTTTTTTTTTATTTACTTTTTTATTCATTCTATATATATATATATAAGTATTCATTATTCACTAATTTATTTATAGATTGTGAATTATTTTTGAATTTACCACAAAATATTATTTACTTCTATAGAAAACGAGGAAGAGTGTAGTAGAGTAGACTGTGTCAACTCTGGGATACTCGTATGACCGTTATATAAACATTATATCATTATTATTATAAACATTAATTACTTTTGGCAAAATTTCAAACATACCAGCTTTATTAGGTGAAGTATAATGCTCATATAAAAGAAGGAGTTGTATGGCAGCTACTCGAACCCTTTGCAGTAGACCAACCAAATTTTGCAGTAACTTTGGCCATTACACTAAACTATTTTTGGCAAAATTTCAGACTCCCAACTTCAATAGGTATAGAGTAATGCTATTATAAAATAAGAAGTTGTATGGCAGCTACTCGAACCCTTTGCAGTAGACCAACCAAATTTTGCAGTAACTTTGGCCATTACACTAAACTATTTTTGGCAAAATTTCAGACACCCAACTTCAATAGGTATAGAGTAATGCTCATATAAAATTAGAAGTTGTATGGCAGCTACTCGAACCCTTTGCAGTATACCAACCAAATTTTGCAGAAACTTTGGCCATAAAACTAAACTACATTTGCCAAAATTTCAGATACGTAGCTGTAATAGGTACAGAGAAATACTCATATAAAATAAGAAGTTGTATGGCAGCCACCCGAACCCATGAACCAAAATGGCTGGATTTAAATAGCGATGACGGCTATTGCAAAAAAAGGAATTTGCGAAAATTTCAAGATCCTAGCTCCTTTAGTTTTTGAGTTATCGTGCGGACGGACGGACATACATAGCTAAATCGATTTTTTTTTCGATTCTGATCCGATCCATACACTTGAGTCTATATCTACCCCCCCTCCTTCTCTGCGTTACAAACGTAATGGCAAATTTATTATACCCTTTGCCTATATAGTCATACGGGTATAAAAAACAACACAGAAATTGTATAAAAACTGTTGATTAGAATAATAAATATATTGTATAAGTAGTTTTATTTTCTATCTCTTTCTCTCTCACATTTTATGTATTTTTCTTTCATAATGTAGTTAAAAAGATTTTGCAAAAAAAAATAGTGTTGAAAATTATGCGTATTACAGTTTCAAGGCATGTGACGTCATTTTGACCATCTGTTTGACTATCAGACTGTCTGTTCCTTTTAAGTATCGTTTAAGAATACAACAATACGAATTGTAGCACTATTCAATCGGGAAGTTACAGTTCTTTAACTAAATATTAAACAGACTTGTAAAGTAATTGTTATATTTGTACTGGGTCAAGTACTTTAGTACTTCTTTATTACTTGGTATTCATTATTTTCTAATTACCATTGAAAAGAATTAAGTATTTACTTGATAATTCTAATAGAAAGTAATTAAATTTGAATTTCTATTACTTTTGTAATTGTTTTTTGAAATATTGATTACTTTTATAAATAATTTTGATTATTTAGTTACTTTTATAATTATTTTTGCAATTACTGTAAAATAATTGAATATACCCATAAATACTAATTTATTATAAAAATTACAAGTATTTGTAAAAAATCCGTAAGTAATGATTACTAAGTAATAGTACTGGTGATTGTACTGGTAATTGTATTGGTACTTGAATTTTTTTTACAAGTCTGATATTAAGGTACCAATTAATCTGAAAAATGTTAACTAACTAACTGTAAAATAAATTTAATATGTAAACCGCAAACTGTTAGAAGAGTTACATGAATTTTTGTAAATTGCCAGCGAAATTTACTGTATTGTAAGGACAATAATTTCAGAAATTTTAGAATTTTTTTACGGTTTTACATAATATAAATTTGATATTTGAACTCATAGGATGTTTTTTATAATTAAACATTAGTTGTTTCAGGAAATTATTGAGATATTCTCCGCAATTCATACTGAATATATTTAATTAATTAAGTTGAAAATTAAGAACTAAGTCATTTCAAAAAGTTAATAGGATCCTAGCTTTAAGAGGGAGATTTATAACTAAAGGTGATAAGAGAATAAAATTAAAACCTTGATTATTTCAGGAGTCGGAAAGTGACCAAAATTTTTCAAAGATGGTATACCAGATAATTCCAAATATTTTATTTAAATAAAAGAAATTTTTCGAAATTTTACAAGTTCTAATATAAATGGGAATTTATACATTCTAGAATTCTTTTAATTGTTTGTTAAAATGTGCACCCTACAATTCCTTTTAATTTTACATATACTTCCTTGCTTCTCTTTTTTTTTTAATATTTTTTCATTTTTGTTTGTATATTTGTTTGTTTTTAATTAAATAACATATGCTTATTAGATATTCGAATTTCGAACAAAAGGATATATTCAATACATTCAATATTATTTCATTTTTTTTTCTAAAGAATTCGAAATTATTCGAATAAATATAAGATTTATATTTTGCTTTTATTCTCTCCAATTTTTTTTTCTATCTATATAATTTCTATATATATTTAAATATGTATTCAATATTGTTTCTGTTTTTTTTATTATTTCATGATATTAAATTAAATATTTATTTTTATTATTATAATTAAGTATTTATATTATTATTATTATTATTATTATAAGTGATTTAATATTAAATATAAATAAAAAAATTATAAAAGAATATAATCAATTGAAAATGAATAATATTTTAATAGGGCTTTTTATTATTTAATATGTATATATACATATATATATATATTAGTATTATAATTGAAATATATAAAGAATTTTAGCATATTTATAGTTCGACTTTATTTTTAAGGATTCAATTCATCTGTAGAATGTATCTTATAATGTTAATTTTTGATATTTGACTAGTGGATACTTATTCAACTTGTATTAGTATTGATTATTATAAATTGTTATATATATACATATATATTCATATATAATTATTATTTAATATTATTTGATATAATTATACAAAATATTCAAAAATACAATAAAATGTCCTTGAATCAGTTTTCAAATAAAAAAAAGGAATAAGTAATTGTATAATATCTTAATAATGATAAGATATTTTTTGATAAAGAGTTTGAAATAAACAATTTTAAAATATTTTGTTTATAATAATTTGAACTTTTAATTATTATTATTTTAATTATAACTTATTAAACTATTATTATCTTGTCAAGGAAATATTGCTATTAAAATATTTTTTAGAAAATTAATAGATATACTTTATCCTAAGAATATGAATTTTAATATTAATTAAATTAAATATAGAAATAATATATAATATTATTAAATATAGAATTAAATATAGATATTTAAAATGCTTGAATATATCTATTCAAATTCCTATTATATATATCAAATCATTACCTATTATATCTTATTATTTTAAAATATATATTTGAAGTGTCCTATTGAAAAGGCTGTGAGTGAATCAAATTGAAAAGGCTGAATTGTTTTTTAAATTTGTTCTATAATATAAAATTATAGATCTAGAGCCGCCTCCTCAATGCTCTTTAAACAAAAGTTTAAGATGTTGTAAATTTTATAACTGATGTGAAGTAAGTAATTAATGATTATAAATGTGTTTAAATGGGAATCTATCGATTACTTAATGGAATGATATTGAAGCAAATTCATTTTATAAAATCTTAATATGAATGTACTTGATCTGATAACAATGAAGATACTTCTTTTTACCACTCACATTTGCTTCTGTATTTGCAATAAAATATGTTTTAAATTAATAAAATATGTTTTTTTAATTTCTAGTTCTAAATTTGATCACCAAAACGTATATAAGGTTTAATATAATCAGTTCAATATAAGCTCAACATATAAGTTAGTTACTTATAACTTTTAGTTATAATACAAATGTTTCTATTGGGCTGGGTACAAAACCAGATTTTTTTAATCTTTTTTTTCAAAATCCTTTTTATCAAAATCTTATTTTATTAAAAGCACGTATAAATATTTTGTTGAGAATCCGAATTTTGAATCCATTTCTAAAATACCCTCTAACTCAGAATTTTGCCTACATATACTTATTCATATTATATATAAATATTCTGGAAAAAGCGGAAAACTCTGTTTTTTTAAAGCAACACTAAAATCCAATCTAATAAATAATATTTCTTACAAACATACATAAGATACTTTAAAGTTGAGCCAAAGAAAATAAACAGGATTTTGTAAAACAAAGTTATGTAAAACCTATGAGATATTGAAAAGCGAAATTACGAATACCACTCCCAGAAAATAGGAAGTCTAGAAATATCTTCAAAAATAACATTTTTGATAAGAACAATAAGATTTTGGAAAAATAAAATTAAAGTTAAACAGATTTCAATACGCTCCCCTCTCCCCTAGTTCTATTAAAAGCTTTTCCTTAAAAATTCTTAAATAACTATAAAATAAACCATTTAATTCTCAAGATCAAATACAATTTTAATAATATTATATAAGTGAACCAGGTTATCCAAATCTCTATGTGATATAAAACAATTAAGATAATCTTAATCTGTAAGAGAGTTTATTTTGCAAAATAAAGAGAGAGAGAGAGCACTTACGGATGTCAAATCAAATCAAAGCTTAAAACTGAAGAGATATTAAGAATAGAATGAGTAAAAGAGAACATCTTGAAAAGCTTTGGAAAATATTAGTTCGAATAATCTGATCGATAGTTCAGTGGTAAAGTGGCGGCTTTTCAATCAAAAAGTCTCGGGTTCAACGCCATCTAATTAAAAATATAGTGTATATTAAAATAATTTAATAAGAAAACCAAATGTCAAATAGTTAAAGTATTAATATTATAACAGGCAATATTTACTATACGAGTTCAAGATATTTTAAAGTGTTTAAAATAAAATATTTTAAAATATATTTTAAACGATTTCCGACATTAACAACTTCTATAAATTCATTTCTTACATTAATAATACAATTTATTAAAAATTACTACTTCAGATTTTATCTTAATTTTTGAAAAACAATTACTATAAAGCAAATAATTATTAATTCAACAAATTGTAATTATATGATTCTTTTTAAATAATTAATATAACAATGACAATAATATATCATCCAAAAATGTCTTTACCTTTCATATATTTTATATTTAAATAATATATTAAGTATTGTTAATTAAATAATTATATTATTATTATTATTCTTTACAATTACAATTACAATTAATATTTTAATATTATAAATTTTTGATTTTTTTATTTATTTTAAAAATTTATTTAAAAAAATAATTTAATTTAATTGTAAATTACATTTATATAGTATACAATATATTATATATGATAATTATTAATATTAATTAATATTCAATATTAAATATTATATGGTTTATTTAATATCTTTTGGGATAAAAAAAATATAAAAAAAAAAATAACAAAAATTAAAAATAAATTAAATAAGTACAATTAAAAAAATATTGTACATTTTTTTTTTGTAAATATCTTTAAAATATTTTAATTGTAATATTAAAAAAAAAAAATTAATTAATGAATTTACACAATATTAACATATTTTATGTGTTTAAAATATTTAATATAAATTTAATTTTTTTTTATTTTATTAAATTTTATTTTGACCATGTATTATTCAAAATTTTTTTTTTAATTAATTTTATTTAATTTGTATATTTTTTTGAGATATTTTTCAATATAAATTTTATTTTAAATTTTTTTTAAACATTAGTTCATTATTTTAAATTGTAATTGTAATTTGTAATTAAAGGAAAAAAAAACCCAACAAATCAATTTTACAATTTACTATAATGTGATTTAGTTAATATTTTAATTTATAATGTTATTAAATTATGAATGTATACTTAGTAGAAAACATTAAACTAAATTAATTATAATTTATTAATTGTTTTAAAAATAATTTATATGATATTTTATATTGAAATAAAATAGTCCCATGAGTTTTTAAATAATATATTGTATCTGATGTTATAATGCGGATTTAAATATTTAAATTTATATTTGTTATATGTAATAATTTTAAATCATTATTATAAGTATATATATATATACCTGGGATAATCATATAGGGATTATATTAATAATTAATTAAAGGGTGATTTGAGGTTAAAAGGGTATGGATTAAAGAATTTTTTTAATTTAATTCTATTAAAGGTTAATAATGTAAGCCAAATGATGAAGAGTACTGTAAAATGAGTACTACAAAAGAGTACAAATTTTACAAATGAGTACTAAAAGAGTGCAAGAAACACGGTATACAAAACCATTATAATTAGGTAAATTGATTTGGAAAATTGGATATTGGAATTGGAGTACTGTAAAATGAGTACTACAAAAGATTACATTTGAGAAAACATGAGTACTAAAAGAGTACAAGAAACACGGTATACAAAATAATGATAATTAGTTAAATTGATTTGGAAAATTGGATATTGGAATTGGATTACTGTAAAATGAGTACTACAAAAGATTACATTTACAAAAAAATGAGTACTATAAAAGTACTACAAAAACGGTATGCAAAAAATGATAATTAGTTAAATTGATTTGGAATATTAGATTTGAATAAAGTGCCATGAATAAGAAAAATGCTATGTTAGATCTTTAATCCAGTAAATATTGCTTAAAATTGGAGACTAATACTGAAATATAACTAACTTATTATTTAAGCACTCTAGTGCAATATAAACCGAATTGGGTGTGCTAAAATACCTGGGTTGGCTAGTATATTCGAAGAAAAATGTCTAATTAAAAAAGGTTTTATGATCCAATTCATGTTACGAATTGCACAGAAGGGAACCAATATAGAGCAGTACTCGATAGAGCCGTGCTACTGCATAAACCAGGTTTATATAAAAAATAATACAGATTAGATACCGCTTGAAATGCAGATTAGATATTAGTAAAAGTTGTATGAAGTAGGCTAAAACTCAATTCGTATCTCCTTCTTACTAATAACACATAATCTTTCAAGAGCGTTTCGTGGATTTACAATTCTGTCTGATTGACAATTCATTGTATAAAAATTAGTCTGAATTTAAATTCACACGATTATAACCTAGATTGGATATTTTAAGGTGAGTATTTAATTATTTATAATTATTCCAATAATTGTTTTTTTATTTTTTTGTAATTTTTAAATTAAATAAATTTTAATAATAATTAAGTTAAGTATTTTGTTATTAATTGTTATATTTATTACTATTGTGACAATTAAATTTTGATTTTTTTTAATCGTATTTTAAATTTCCTTTTATATATGAACTAATCTGCTGGAAAATTAAAAAAAAAAAATTATAATCAATATATAAATTAACTAATATGAACTGTGGTGATATTAATTACTTTGATAATATTTTTAAAATACATAATAAATCAATAACTTTTAATACAATTTCAACAATAGGACTTGATTTTATTAAATTATTGATGACATTTATTATATGAAATAATTATTCTAGTTCAATGGACTAATATATATTTAATTTAATAATTATATAAGTGCATTAATAAACTTATAATTTGTCCTATTAACTACCATAATAGGCAAGGTTCTTCTCTTCTAATAATAACTTTCATCTATAAAAAAAATAGGCGAGTCCAATACATTGAAATTACATAATGAAACCTACACAAGAAATGGATATATCCTATACCATATGATTTTCTTATATCCTATGACAATTTTCCGAATATAAATTTAGAAATTTGGCTTAAAAATATTAGGTACATATATTAGCAGTTTAATATAATAATAAAATTTTATAATAGCAGTTGAATAATTATATTAATTTCAAAATTTTAAAATACAAAATAGCCCTTGTATAATCAATTCTAAAACTCATTAAGTATAACATAATATAAAAAACAAATAATCTTTAATTTTTAAAAAATATTTAAAAATTTAATAATTAAATTTTGATGATTTTAACACATATTTTAAATTTAATAATTAATTTAATAATTTTTGTTTTTTAGAATTTTGATTTAATAATTTAAAATTCATTAATATCTAAATATAAATGAATTTTTAATATATTATTCAATTAAAAAACAATTTTTGATTTTAATTTATTATTTATAATGTATTAAATTTAATCGTTCTAGTTAATAATTTATTAATACTTTATTATGACAGAATAGTTTTATGTAAAATTATAGAACTATGTATTAGAAATTAATGTATAAGTTTCAAAATTCAACTTTGAACTTTGATGTTGGTCAAAGAAATTAGAGTCTCACAGCACTTGTTTAAAAAAGTGATTTATAATGTTTTAATGAGTTTCGAAAGTGTCTCTTTTTAAGTCTTGTGGAATTTTTAAGTATTATTACGGCATTTTTTCAAAAATCAATGCAAGAATGTACATATTAAGTAAAGGGTTTCAAAAATCTAAAAATTATTTATATGAGATAGTTTATTATTATTATAATTTTGTCATAGGATTTTAGAAAAATGTGAGAGGGGTATGATATTTCATATTTAACCAAAAAATATTAGAAGGATTTGTTTTTTAATATGCAAATTTCAGTGCTTTTCAATTTAAATAAAAGCTACATTTATTGAAGAGTTTTACCCACATCTTAAAAACTTTTGAACTTACATACAATTTCCTAGAGTTCGAAAAGGTGTTTATCCCCCTTATTGATCTTAAAGAAGTAGGATAAATACCTAAATTTGTACATTGAGGTAAATTATGTTTATTATTTTTTAGACCTATATAATTATCATACTATTGTTATACCATAACTTATATTATACCCTAAGTTTTTTAAACATCTACCCTAAAGCGTTAAAATAATCCCAGATGTTTAAAATTGAATCATAAAATTTATTTTTTAGAGTAACGGATAGGATAAGAGGTTATATCCTAAACTTGGTTATTAGTCTAAAATCAAATATAAGGAGCTTGTACTTTATTAGCATCAAAATTGAATTAAATATAAGCTTGGCTTTAAAAGAAATGTGTACTGATAGTTTTCTATATTGTTCAAAGTTGAAGGCAGCTTCTTTATAAAATTGCTAACAGACGATTCGTTTACCAATGAACCAGTTGGGGATCTGCAGACAAATGAGCCAATGAACCAGCTCTAATTTCATAAAAAAGTGAGGACAAAACGAGGAACCAAAAATTTAATTGACATGAATTTGTTTAAATTTTCAATTAATTTTTTTTTTTATAAAAAGTTCTGTACTTAAATTATTATTAATTTAATTAATTATATTTATTATATTAAATAATTTATTTATTTATTTATATATATATTTTTTTTTTACTATAGAATGAATAAAACTAAAAGGCGTTTTAATGGATATTAAAAAATAGTTGATTTAGAGTTATTGAAAACATAACCAACTTTAATGTATATACATCACAATTATTTAAAAAAAAAAAATTATATTATCTATAGTATAGTATCTATAAATATTTATTTATTTAAATCCTTAAATAATATATATATATATAAATAATAAATTAATATAACTATGTATATAAACTTTGATTTATATTTTTTAATAAATACATATATGAATATACTTATTATTTTATTTTAATTATAAAATTTATTAATATTAATATTATTATTATTTTATTCAATTAATGATAATTATATAGATGAATATGATAATATCTGGTAGGTAGATTATCTGGTTAATAATCTATTTAAAATGTAAATAAAGTGCCAATTTTTTTTTTTTTTTATGTTCTTGTTGTTTATTTTTATGAGATTTGATATTTATCCAGATTTATTATAATATGGGTTTGTAAAATTATTTATAAATCATTTCGTACTTATTTTTTTTTTTTTATTTTAATTTATTTAATTAAAATAAATTTTATTAAATTTTATTATTTTTTTTTTTTAAATATTAATGTGGTATAAAAATTGGCAAATTATTAATCAAATGGAATTTTTTGCTTTAAAAAAATATGATTAAAATAATTAGAAAATAAATGGTTAAATGGGAAAATTTTCCGCATATTTATTTCGAAATTGAAATGATTTTTTTTTTTTTTTTAGATTTAATTAATAATTCTGATGATTTAATTAATATACGAGTTCAATTGGTTATAGGTGTTGATATAATTGTGATAATCTCATTTTTTTAATTATTAATTTGATTTTGTAAATTTGATTCAATAAAAGGGGGGAAACAAAATTCATTTAAAATTATTATGTGATTTTAAAGTTGGGACACCTCCTTTCTCTGTTCTTTGAAGGATTGAAAAACTGAACCTTAACTTGGGCATTGCGAAATAGTTCTTTTTAAGGTAATGGGTACCTAGGTATGAATTCAGCTTTTTAAAATTCATGAAAAAAAAATTCTCAAAAGCTCATAATTTTTATTAAAAGGTTCATAAATTGCAAATATCTTACACATAAATTGTTTTCATGAAATAAGCTGACTAATATCTTGAAGAATTAATAGAGAATCTTTATACTATCTTTTGTTCAAAATAACGGTAGTGAAAAACCGTTGGTCGTAAGTGGAGCTTTTGAAGATTTGTTTATATATACACAGAAGCAAAGTAAATATGTTAACTTCAATTTATTCTGTATGCTACCTACTCTGCCGTCCTAAGAAAGAAAGTCATTTCTACATTTTCTTGGTTTTAGGTAATTTAATTTTCAGTGTTTTATATTCACGCATCGTTATGTTGAATTGTTTTTGAAATTTTGAAAAACAAATATGTTAAATAAAGAAAAACAAATTTTTTTGAACTTACTTACTACTTTACTAGAGATAAGATAATATTAGGCATTCATAGTTAATTTGGACCTACGAATTTTTTTGCTAAGCAATTCTAGATTTATTAAGTTATTAAAGCTTAGATACAGATGTGACTTAGAGATAGATGGGACATATTAGTTATTAATTTTAAATGAATTTGTAATGAGATATATGACATATTTTCTTAGTACAAAGTTGTGAGACATTTATCTGATGTCAAATGTTCCATTATCCCCAAAATTCACTTTTGGCGTTTACGACATTTTTTCTTAGACAAAGTAGTGAGACATTTATCTGATGTCAAATATTCCATTATCCCGAAAATTCACTTTAGGCGCTTACGACATTTTTTTCTTAGTACAAAATTGTGAGACATTTATCTGATGTCAAATATTCCATTATCCCGAAAATTCACTATTGGCGCTTACGACTTTTTTCTTAGTACAAAATTGTGAGACATTTATCTGATGTCAAATATTCCATTATCCCGAAAATTCACTATTGGCGCTTACGACTTTTTTCTTTAGCACAGCAGTACTGTTCAATAATAGTGATGGAGTTCCTTTTTACTTAATAAAAACAGTTTAATATGTTGTCTAAAAGGACTCTAGTGGGTTTAAATATTTAAAATTCGACTCTTAAATAACAGAGTAAGTATAGGGTATTCTCCGCTATTATAGGGTAAGTATGGAGTATCGGGTATTCTCCGCTTATAGAAGATTAAGTAAGAAATACTCAAAAGAAAATAATTCAAAAAAAATTATCGAACTTCCACATACAAAATGTATATGTAATTCTTATATTTTATAAGGAATATATATCAAGATATATTAATCCCCATTTGTTTTAGAAATGTAAGAAGGATGTTTGTGTCAAAATATTAATGATTTTAAATTACATAAATGCATATTATCTAATAATTTATTAATTAATCCGCACATAATAGATTTTATGAAATTCCATTATATTTATCAATCGATTATCACACCCAATCTATAACTAATTCTATCAAAATTAATTATTAAATTTAATTTTAAAATTTGAAAATTATAGACACCACCATCTTTAATTATGTTTGGGTTTTTCTTGTTTTTTTTTTGTTATTTTGTAACTCATTAAAAATTCTCTTAAAGTGTCAAAATGTATCTTATGTCAAAGGTATACCTAACCTATAATATGCATTTAAAATTTGGTAATTACAACGGATTATTGATCCATTTAAAACGGAATTTTAATAATATATTTAAAAGGTATTTAACATAAATTTTAATTATTATAGATGTTTATATAGAAATGTCGGTTATCTGATAGATAAATATTAATATCCAAAATTATTTACTAATAGGTACATGATAATAATTGTGAAAAAGTAAGTGTAAAGGAGGAAATGATACAGGAAATGTTAAAATATTATTTTATATAACTACTTATATATATTTATATACTAAAGTATATGTTTTAATGGTTAACAATGACATTTATTATTAAATTTTAAATAGCTGGTAAATTTTTTGGACAAGGTAATGACATCTTATATTATTATTGAATTTCCTTTCTAATTATATTTTCACAAAAAACAAAAACCGAACCATGAAATAATTTTGGAATTAGTGTATTTTGAAGAATATTCAATATCTCAATTTTAATTATTTTTTAATGATGATAAAATAATAGTGACAAGTATATTTTAAATTTTTAATTACATATTAAAAATGTCTATGGCAATTTTAGAACATTGTAAATTTTAATTTTATGTACCCAAATTCTTTAGAGAAAATAAATTTGAAATTAATCAATATTAAATAATTAATTTGAGCTAAAATTAATGAGAATAATTTTATAAGTAAGTCTATAATTAGACACCACGGGAAATTATAAATTGATTAAAAATATTATTAGGGATGCACTTGCAATATTTTCTAAAATATATGTAATGATTCCCTAAGAAAAGTAAATATAGATTTTGATAATTAGTTCTACAATAATTTAAAATATGGCAAGCCTGAAACCAATTCCTGCTCATCTTAAGAACTGAGAAGTTGATAAGAAATTCTAGAGTGTTTGAGGTTTAAGTCACGAAACTTTTAAAATAATTACTGAATACCATGTTATATCTAATAAAGTTCATAAAACTACATAGTAGTGTCTGCTGGAACTAAGATCTTATCGCAGTGTGCATTGATTAATGTAATAATTTTGAGTTTTATATATGCAGGTTAATAATAGCACCCTAGTACACCAACCACTTAGTTTATACTATAGTTTATTAATTATCTAATATTTTTGATAAGCTCATGCCCTTTTTGAACCAACAATTTGTTACTAATGATTTTTCGATAAAATATTGTTCCAATCAAAAACAACACATGGTACAACAGCAAATCAATAAAATTTGATTGGTAAAAAAAACACTTACTTATCAAAATATGATTACTTATTTTGTTTTTCATAATAAGTAATTGGTGCAATAGGACTCTGGTGGTTTTACTAATTAAAACTGAGCCCTACTGCACCAACAACTTATCACTGATGAAATAATCATATTATCAAAATCGTTGTTGCACCAACACCTTATGTGACACCAAATATATGAATTTTAATTAGTAAAAACCACTCACTTATCAGACAAATTATAATTTCATTGTTGATTAGTTTTGGTGCAATAGGGCCCTAATTTACTAATTATTGGGGTTATTATTATATAATTTTCAACTTATCAACAAGAACTGTTTAATTCATTATAAATGATAAGTATGGTTGGATCAATATTGGACTTAGATAATACGTATTATTTACAACAGGACCTAATCATAACCTACACACTCAAATTTTTCCACAAATTCTCATAATCATTTAATTTAATTTAAAAAATATTTTTTTTAATTTTTTAATTATCACAATCAATTATAATATTAATTTCAATATCGAACCCCTCTCTCTTCAAGCCTACAATCGTTTCTCATTTTTCGAAAAATGTCCTTCTAAAATATTTATCAAATTTCCATTTAAACTAATTGAGAAATTTTCCATAATATAAAAATTAACCAAAAAAAAAAAAAAATATCCGAAAATAACTAATCCTAATTATATGGAACCAAAAATGTCCTTCATGCTTGACTACCATTAAAAATAATCAATTTTTTTTTAAGACGGGGTGATATCTTAAGTCCTTCATCTCATCTCATTTACTAAAACACTTGATCCAATTGTCAAAGACTGTTTACAGTTATAGGAGTTATAAATTAGCATTAAAAAAGCGGATTGTTTTCATTAAGCACCAACCCAAACCCATCGTCAAAAAGTTTGAAACTCTTACTCTCAATTTCTTTTCACGACTTTTATTATCAGTGACCTGTCTTAACTCTTAATACTTTAAATTTTTGAAAAGTTTTCCAAAAAAAAGTCGTTTTTCTATTTCGTCCTTTTTTACTTACTTTTCTCCTTTCTATAATTAATTTCTTTCTTAGAAGCTCAATTATTCACCCAAAAAAAAAGAAAACTTATCATTAAAACTTATCGTTGAAGTAGGAAAGAGATAGCAAGAGGATGAGAGTTTGAAAAAAAATTAAAAGACAAAAAAAAAATATATATATATAAAATGGAACGATACGACTTTTCATCTCTATGAAGTCATTGAATAATTATTATGACACTTGATAGATTATATCAGATCATAGGAACCTAGATAAGTCTAGTGGAAGAGCATTAGTTTAGTCTACAATAGCACCAGTAATAGCACTTAAAAACGTTCATTTCATATATAAAAGAACACGCGATGAGCAATTATATTATATATATATATCTTATATACCTATATTATATGGTACATTTAATAGAAAATATATATATATATATACAAAAGGATATAACATGTCCTTAAAAAAAAATAAGATTTTTGTATCAGATTTGGTTTTTAAATGATTTCATATCCAAGTTCATATATTCTTACTTCCTTTCGAAATTTTTTTTCTTCCTGTTTTTTTTTTTTTTTTTTTTTTTTTTTTTGTATAAAAATATATAAAACTAAAATGAAAAATTAATGATAGAATATTATAAGATAGAGGAAGTGCCATAAACCTGTCAAAGATAAGGAAAGACATACCAAGAGAGCGACAACTACTACTACTAGAAAAAAAAATGAATTATTATCCTTTAGCCATAGGATATGCAAAAAAAAAAGAACACATGGAAGAGCTTAGATCTATATATACTCATCATATCTCGGGTCGGTTCGGTATATATGATAATTTAGTACTTATATGGTAAAATAAAATTTTGAAGAAGATAATTTTTGACTAATGTGATATATTAGTATTCTCTCAAGGACAACATCTGCATTTAGTTAAAGACTATGCCTGTGTGTTTAGTTTCAACAAAATCCCTCTGTAAAATATTAAGGATTCAGATTTTGTTTTTGTTTTTTTTTTATTATGATTTTTAAAAAAAAGGAATCATTATTTTTTTTTTAAAATATAAACTCATATATATAGGCTATCTTGTAACTACTTTATTTTATGATATAAAATTTTTTTGGAATTTCCATTTAAATAATAAAAAAACAACAAGGACGATTTTTCTATCATGTTGATAAATTACAATTTAAAAGCAAAAAAAGAATATATATTATTAATATATTATTATAATAACTATGTATAAATTAGGGTACTCTTATATATATATATATATATATATATATATATATATATATAAATATAGCTATTAAAAAAATATTTAAATGCACTCCACAGGATATTTATTCAAGGACATGTGCATTGATATACACGTATTAAGATTTCATATATCAAAATTTAGATATTAATTTGTATTTTTTATTTGGTTTGAGGTTTTTTTTTTTTTTGTGAATTGCATATGTCGGATACTGAGTACTGATAAGAATTTTTATATTTAATAATATCTATTTTTTAAAAAATAAACATATATAAATTTAAACTCTTGTTGATTTAAAGTTAAGATACACTTAAAGATTAAATATCAGAAGAACTAATTTTTTCATTTAAAATTTAAAAAAAAAGAAAATTAGATTTAAGATTTTTTAAGTGTAATATTAGAAGATAATTTGGTATTGAAATGCTTAGTTCTTAATTTGAGTGTCGAATAAACACCTTTGATAAAATTTGATTTATTATTGAAGGTCCGAGAGTTTTTACAAGATTATTATATTCATTTGTTATCTTCAAATTTAATTTATAGATCATTGGAGGTTCAATTGATTCAATGATCCATTTTTAAAGTAAGATAGATAATAATGAACTAGTGTTTAAATAATAATACGATCGTAGAACCATTAGATCATAGGACTTCCAATTAAATGATTCATTTTTAAAGTAAGATATATAATAATGAAAATCAATTGATTAAATGATTCATATTTAAACGAAGATAGATAATAATGAACTAGTGTTTAAATAATAATACGATCGTAGAACCATTAGATCATAAGACCTCCAATTTAATAATTCATATTTAAAGTAAGATAGATAATAATGAACTAGTGTTTAAATAGTAACACGATCGTAGAACCATTAGATCATAAGACCTCCAATTGATTTAATGATTCATATTCAAAGTAAGATTATATAATAATGAACTAGTGTTTGAATAATAATTAGCTAGTAGGCTAAATAAGTAATAATATGTTAATAATTAGACCAAATTGAAATTTGTAGATTATTGAATTCAAAATGTATGTTCCGAGAACATTTTCGTACTAAGATTAGGGTCTGAAAAACTTCTAGAAATTCAATTAACTACTAGCCTCAGAGTTTTAATCTAGAATATGATTTCTAATATCAAATTTAAATAAAAAAATAGGTCAAAGTATATAAATCTGAGGAGGTTCAATAATACATTCAAATGTTAAACAATGTAATTAATTCTTAAAGGAACTGTTTAAATTTTAATCTTAGGGGTTGCACTTGTCAAACTACACGTTATTTGAGAAGGACGGAATGTTAGAAGCGATAATAAAATGTTAGCTTTGTTTTATTTTTAGTTTGAATTATTCTAATATATAATTTGAGGAATTTTAATCGAATCTCTAATAACATTACATAATATTTGCAATTCTTATAGAATATTTACGTACTAGGACTAGCGCTGAAAAATTTTTAGAAATTCTATTAACTTGTAATCTAAGAGGTTTAATCTAGAATATGATTTTTATTCAAATTGAAATAAAAATACAGATCATTGTATAAACCTAAGCAGGTTTAACAATACCTTCAGAAATTAAACAATATAGTTAATCCTTAAAGGTCCTGATTAAATTTCAATCTTAGGAGATGTACTTATTATATTACACGTTATTTGAGAAGGACGAAAGTTGAAAAGCGATAATAAAATGTTCAAATGTTTAAATGTATTTTGTCATATAATTTGATTTAGAGTAGAGATTATTAAGCAATCCCAAATGATGAATTTAATGGGTTGGAAATTCGCTATTACTAAAACCATTTCCAAAACTCTTTAAATACATTAAAATTTCATGTTTTTGGGATCATATTTCGCTAAATATTAGTTTATAGAATATGGTAAAATCTATTCGAATAAAAAATTCTAAATATCTGTTACGAAGTCGAATTAATTCTGTAACTCAACGCGACTATAGTAATAATTTAACATAGAGTAACATTCCATAATATTCTCAATTAATTATATCCATTAGATACTAATATTATATACTTTGTTATTCCTTCAAATCCAATGTAAGTTTTGTACAATTCCATTCACAGCTTAATTTAACACATATAGCTGGGGTCTCATTGCTCCAAAATACTTATCTCTAATAAAATAATTAAATAATCAATGAAGTTTGATTAGTAAAAACACTCACTTATCAAACATTCACGTATTTGATTCGTGATAAATGGTTGGAGCAATAGGCGGCCCTGATCAAAATATTCTAAAATTGGTTTCTATATTACAAAATATGAATTTAAAATTATAACAATCCAAATTTAATTAAATTTTAATTTTATTGCACTTTTGTTCCATTTTTTAAGGGCAATTACCTAAAAAACCCTACTTTGTTATTTCTTCAAAAAATTTTTCAATTAAAAATTGCATTAAATTTGACAAAAAAAGTAAATTTTAAAAAACTTTAATTGAACCCTATTATAATTATAAATAATATTTCCTGTTATTAGTTCAAAAAATAAACTTTTTCCCAAAAACAGAAAAGAAAATTTTTGCGAAAAACTTTATTTTTCACAAAAAAAATTTTTCCTCTTATTTAATTTTAAATGAAGTAAAAAAAAATTTACGGATATACAAGGAAAACTTTCCAAGGTAAAAATTAATTGCATTCATAAATATTTAATTAATAGAACCTCTATTTATTTTTATATTATTATTAAGTAGGTACATATTATATATATTTATAAATATATATTTAAATATATATTTATAAATAATATCCTTATTATCCTTTTATTTTTAGGAAAATTTATTTAATTTCAAGGCGATACTCAACAATTATGACCTATTCCTACTAATAGAATGTTAAAACTCTTCTCCTTTTTTTTGATTTTTTAAATATACAATAATTAAATATTAATTTTGTTTTTTAAAAAAAATATATATTTCATTAAATATTATTTAATTATTAATATATTAATTTTATTTTTAGTTTTTTGTTTTAATAATAATAGCAAAAGTTCAAAAAAATCCTAAATATTTAATAAAGTAAAGTTTTTCAGGGGATTTCCCCAACTCCAATTTAAAATTGAATTTAAAAACTTTAATTTTTGTTTTTTTAAGATAATTTTAAATGAAAGTTTTTGAAACTTGACATTTTAAATTGTTTGTAATGCAATATTTAATATAGCTCTACGAAATGCCCTAGAATAGATTAAGTTAACTCGAATCTAGAATCTAGTGTATATAAGTAAGATACTATTTTGAGTTAAGGATCTGATGAATTACTTCATTTTTTAGTAAGATATTTCTTGCAGTTAAGATTCTAATGAATTACTTCATTCTAGTACATAAGAGGATCTCTTTTAAGTTACGAATCTGATGAATAACTTAGAACTAATTGAATTAGTTAGTATGTACTTGATACCTAAATGTGTATAGTACTACATTAGTTAAAAAATATATAGCTTATTAAGAATCTAGTAAAAAATTCTATAAGTGCGAATTATATTATCTTATCTATTGTAAAATAAAATAAATCTTATGTCCTTGTTGGTAATCTTATCAGATATACTGATATTGAAAATCATGAATTAATTAAACCAGATTTAATCTACGACTATACCTATACCTAATAACATTTTTTTCATAATTTACCTAAATTTATCTTAAGCTATGCCTTAAATTCACTAAATATAAAATGTTGTAACCATGATATAAAAATATATCTTAAGCTATATCTTAACTTCACTAAATATTAAAATCTGTTACCATGATATAAAAAATCTAGGCCAGGATTTCTTTATAAAATAATTAATATAAATAAATTAATAGGTAGGATTTACTTCAATTTAATTTAATTTATTATTATTTCATTTAATTAATATCGCATAGGTATTATATTAAAGACCTTTATTAGTAAAAATTAATCCAAAATAATTGAGCTTAAAAAAATTTTCTAAATGATTAATAAATATTGTTCTTATAATTAGATTTTAATACAGATTTCCTACAATAAATTAAAATATATAATTATTTTATTATTATTTTATATTTAATTAATAACCTTTTATTTTAAATAAAATTCCAATTAAAAATTTGTATATTCTATATATATATATATATATTCTATATATATATATATATATATATTATATAGTTTTATATATATAATATTGCATTATATATGTACATAATCCCACAGTAATTTAATTTAAACAACACTTATTTTGTCAAAATTAATTAAATATATTTTAATTTAATTCACTTTATATATCATTATACTAATGTGTATATTTATATATATATATGTTATATAAAATATACATATATTTTCTTTAATTTAATTTTTTGGCACTATTTTTTTATTTTGTATTTGTTTTAATAACTTTTGGCTTCCATTTACACTTTTTTTTTATTTTAAATTTTATATATAATTTATTTAAAATTATTTAATTTAATAATTTATTTAAAATATTTATTTTAATAATTTAAATTTTATTATTAATCATCTTTCGAACTTTTTCATAATTAAAAAACACGCGAAATTACGAATCACTACGATTTGGTACTACAATTTTTAAAATATGAAGCGGGAAAGGTCCTTTTATCTTATTGAATATATATATATATATCAGGATACTTTTACACAATAAGTATATGTTTACAATAACTTATTATTTATTTATATTTAATTATTTATTTTTAATTTGTTAAAAAATTGTTATCCTTTTTTGAAATATGGATTCAAAATTACACACAAATCACATATATAATATAATATATATTTTTTTTAAAAAGGACCTTTCTTTATTCACTTTATTCCTTCCTGTATATATATTTTGTTTTTCTTATTAAAACTGTATATATATATATATATTTTTTTTATATTTATATAAGAAAAACCACAGTTAATAAAAAATTGCAAATTTAAATAACAAATGTTGCAAAATACAAAAAAAAAAAAAATTCGTAAAAAATTAAACGAAATTTACAGTTATACAAGAAATCAAAAAAAAAATCAAATAAAAAAATTTCTTCTTGTTTTTTTTTAAAAAAAAATCCGCCCCGATTACAATTGAAAAAATCCAGCTAACCGCAATGCTAGCTATCAATGAACTAAATTGTTAATGGATTCTTTTTTTCTATATCTTTCTTTTTCTTTTTTTTTCTTCTTATTTTTTTTTTTTTCCCAAACAACAGTAAAAAAGAGGGAACGGAAATTTCGCATTATTTTTTTGGAACAACATTGTACACATTTTATAATACATATTCCCTTCTCAGATAAGTCATCATTTCATTTTTATTAACAACATTTCAGAGATACACACACTTTATATTTCTGAATTTCTCTCTTTAGAATGCTGTTTAAGTGCTGTATTCCTGGAAAATTTTTGTTTTGTTCTATTGTTTTTTTTTTACTCTTGTACTGC
>CAUJBZ010000318.1:0-15317 GCA_963082915.1 Dolichopus griseipennis | reverse complement strand
ATTAAAATTTAAAATATCCACCAAAAGGAAACAAGCTTGATATGAAAAAGTATATCGGAAAAAATTGAATTTGTACCTTATGTTCAAATCCTGGAAGCTTTGGATCGAACCAAGGCCAAGGAGAATATCTGCGAAACCAATAATTTTCGAACCTTCAAATTTTTACAAGGTTTTCCTTCCTATTTCCTTGGGTTCCTGAATTTTAAGATCAATTGGAGTTGTTGTTCAATTCCCTTCCACGCAGCTCCCAAGATTTAACAACCACGTCTTATATAATAATAAAAATAGAAACCTGAAATTTGGTACAAGTGCACTCTGTCATGTTTTCATTATATCCCCGAAATTTGGGATGGATGAGCTCACAAAGATACCTTTGAATTTGATAAAGATAGCAACTTGAAATTTGGTACAAAAGAGCTTTATCTGGTTTTCTTTATGTTTCTGAATTTAAGAAGAATTAAAGTAGTGGTTCAGAAAGCTACCGCACACCTCTTCACACCTAACCAGCATATCTTCAGAATTAATAAAGTTTGAAAATTTGGTCCAAAGTAGTTCTGGCCTGTTTGCTTAAGGCTCCTGCGATAAGTTGAAGTGAGGGTTCGTGTAACTGTCAATTGAATTTGTCAGGCGGATAGTATTAATAAGTCAGTTACATCGCCTTACTGTTGTTTCGTTACTTGCTTAGTTTAAAAATTAAGTAAAAACTGTTCATTCCTCTTAAAATTATATTTACTGAATTCAAAATTATTAACACTAAATAATAAATTATTATTAATGAAACGATTTTGTCATATAACCAAATTTGTATCTTGAATGCTTACAATTCATTTTCATAATTCTCTGAACTCATAAAAATTATGAAACTAAAGGTAGCATTAACTATAATTTTTAAAGTCACTTCTACCAACTAACTGAATTTAATTTAAATTTTGTTTTTAAATTTAAAATTAATTTTTATTCTATAAAGGTGTTAAAAAACATTTAACTTTTATGATGTTTCATTTTTTTTAAATCATTAATGATCCACCATCATAACTCTGTTTTTTAATTTCTTAACTTTTACAATGAATGAACGTAATTCATAAGCATAAGTTTAACAAATAACTTTCATTACTTTCAAATAAGTTCTAACCAATTCCATACAAATTTGAATTAAAATTATACCATAAAAATATTAAAAAAAAAAATGATAATAAGAACTGAACTTTTAGTAGCTCTGCATTTATAAAAACGAAATTAACAGGCCTATAATGTATTTTCTTTGGATCTATTTTAACTCATTAAATTTTTAAGAGTGTGGTGTATAGCACTGTCCAAACAATTTAATTATTACTTTCAAAGTTTCTAGGTAAACTAGGTAATCATTATCAACAAAATTGTATGTGATATGATTAAACTTATTATTAGAACCTCTTTTTTTCTTAGGGACATTCTATAAGACCCCGAACCAACAATTAACAAATAAAATAAAAAAAAAACACTAAAAAGTTCTAAGAAAATGTATAATAAAACAATTAAATTAAATTAAATATATTTTATACATATGTAATAATATGAATGTGAATGATAATGATGATGGTGATGATGATAATGATGATGATAATGACAAAAATTATAATACTAAAGAATAAACGTGTAAAACTGTACATTCAAGACGAGACGAAAAAAGCGTTATTTAATAATATTCAAATTAAATAATATAATACTGTACATGGCATAAGCAGTCAAAACAATATTAAGCAATTTTTTGATTTTTTTATTAGTTTTTTTAAACAACAGTGATAGACAAAATATATTTAAATTATTAAATTAGTATATTTTTAATCCTAGATAGAGATTCTTAACTTTTAAAATAATAAATCTTTATATTCTAGTGTTTAAAGTTAGAGAATTATACATCTTTGGGCAAATTATGGGTAAAGAACATTTGTTAGAAGTTTATTATATAAAGCCAAACATGTACATTTCAAGTAACAGTACAATTACGCAGTACCATTATCTGATACCAATGAATTTCTCTTAAAAATGAATGGGTATTGTATTATATAATGAATAATCTAATACTTAGATTAAGATAATTATAAAATTTAAGTTTGAATAAAAGAATCAAGTAAAAATACTTGTAATTCCCAGAAAGTAATTCCTTAAGTATTTTCGAGTAATTAAGTACAAATAGTTATTAATTCAAATCCATATACGTAATATTGAATCTTTAATTTACTACTATAAACTCATATTGAATTCAATAGAAAAGTCTTGGGTTCAAACCCTGGTCGGATCATATCTAATAAAAAAATATAGTGTATAAGTTTAATAGTTTAATAAGAAGTCCAAATGCTGAATAAGCAACGGACATTTGTCATAATATAAAGGCAATATTGTTACATGGGTTAAGTTTTGTATATTACATCAAAAAAATTTAAACAGATATTCAAATTGCAAATTTTCAGTAGCTGAATCCTTACAGCTCCTAAACGAAGTCCTATACTAAAAAATGTTGACCAAAGATTCATACTTATTTGTTAAGATCTAACTCTTCTTAAGGTCCTAACGTTTGGAAGTAAAACTTTTAACTATTTGGAAAATAAGAGGTGTCAAGTTTTCTTCAAAAAAATTAAGTTCCGGACAAATATAAATTAGAGTATTTTTTGAACAGCTATTCTTTGGCGTTTTCAAATTAAAATACCTTATGAAGCTTTTATTATAGTAGTTTAAATTAAGGGATTTTTAACCGTTGCTATGGTTTTATTAGAATTCGCGTAAACAATGAATCGAACATCCTGCTGCTCTATATCCTTAATTTTTCAGAACGTTTTTAATCTATTTCTAGTTAATTAAACAAATAAAATCTGGTCAGTTCAAAAGTTATAAATTAGGTTCGAACTAAAACTGCGTTTTTTAAATTTTTGAAATTGGCTAAAAGTGCCATAAAATTGCTGCCTCAACTGTTGAATCTCTTTTTTAATACCAAAAAAAAACTATAAGATTATTTTCTTGAATATTTATATGATTTTATGCCTTTAGTATCATTTACATTTTCAAATTTCAATTGTATGTTTTGTTTTTTTCTTATACTTATTTTTTTAGGGTTTATCTTGCGCTTTTTGAAACAGAACAGAACTAATTTCCAAGAACTAATAAATGAATTGGATTTTTTTTTGGGTCTCATTTTTATTTTTTTTTTTTTTTTATTTCAGAACTGAACAGAATTCTAAATAGAACAGTTTTTTTTTAAGGAATCCTTTTTTTTGTTTTTTTTTGAAGAACGAATAGTAATACAAGTGTGTACCTATATAAAAACCACCAAATTGGATTTAAACTAATATAATAGGTATATATAATAAAATATATTTAATATATTTTGTACATCTGTAGTCTGTACTGTACACGTTATGAATTAGTGTTGAAAAACAAAGTGTTGATGTAACAGAAATTATTCTTTTATTTGATTTAATTTTCAGTTTAATACGCGTGTAATTTTCGGCACACGTACACGTTGTTAAAATAACACAAAAAAAAAGTATATTTGTTGTTGTTTTTTATTTATGGAGTTTTGTTTTTTTAATTCTAAGAACATCTTTATTTGAATTAAAGTTTTTTTAAAAGACATTTTGGGAACTTTAATATAATAAATTATAACTATATATAATAACTTGTCTATGGAACAGTTTGAAAATATTTAATTCGTACGTAAAATCTACATTAACATATGGCTGCGAATCATTGTTTTGTTTCTCACTAATTACATTAATAGCAATTTACAAGTCTTTATAAATAAACATCTCAGAATATTTCGAATATTCGGTCGAACAGAATAAAGAACAAGAATCGCAGACTCTTGGGCACTAATAAACGAACAGCCAATAGTGAAGCAAATCACCAGAAAAAAAGGAGATGCATTGGTCATATACTAAGGAAAAATGAAAAATGCATAATAGGAATGGCGCTAACCTGGCGGAATCCATTAGGTGAACACAGGTTAAGAAATAGATGCAGAACAGTATAAAGAGGAACGGTTCTGAATTAATAATAATAAGTAGACACGAAATATCCTGGAATAAAATGGTAGAAAAATCTATGAATAGAAATGAATAGAAACTATAGGTTGCATAGGGCTTGCTCTCAAGTGGAGTTAGAGGAAAGAAAAACAAAAAATAACAACTAATAAGTAATAACAATTATAAAAAATTGGATGCTAATATTTTCTACATGAGTTAAGCTCTGAGAGGAGATACGGAGCCTGTAAGCAAATTCTTTTTAATGTATACTTAACAATGTGATAAAATATATGTGATATTAAACAATTTTCTGGAGTGTTTTGTGTTCTATCATAATGACTTCTAATAATATCTACACTTCGTTGTAGAGATATCGTATCCGTGTTCGAGGCTTAAAGTAGTCAGTTAATAAATAGGAACTAACTTAAAATTCGTAAAGTTTTATGTTAATTCCTATAGTTTTAAAAATATTGTGGTCATTCTTAATAATTTTCTTTGGAAATAAGTGACAACACTTTGGAATTGATAGCAAATAATATGCATAATGCCAAAACTTATCAGAATGTTCTTAAGAGCCTTGTAGGACTAATTTTTACTTTCATAACTTAATAATACAAAAATATTCTGTCGAAAACTATTAAATATACAACTTGAACCACTCTAATTAAAATATAAAAATTAGAAATAAAAAATTATTAGCACAAATTCTTAGAAATCATAATTCGTAATATTTGAATGACATTTGATTTCCTCAATCATTTTTTTTAATATTTAATTTCATTTTGTGTTGTAATTTTTGACGTTTTATTTTTATTAAAATAAAACCGTTTTAAAATTCATATGGTGAATTACATGCTCAAATCATTAAACACGTGCAGGTGAAAGACCTTTTATCTAGCGCCATCATCATATATATTAATGCGTTTTCCTTGTATACATTTACACACATACATTTACAAAAAAAAAAAATATAAAATATTAAGTTGTAGTTTTGAATTGAAACAACTGACAGTACCATTCTAACTAGATTTGCTATATACAGTATGTTACTTATATATTTGTCTTTCTCTTTTTTATATTGTCCTTTTCTTTTATTTTCTTATGTTATATAAAGTCATATGATAACATTAATAATTACTTTTAAAATTTGGGAATTCCTTTAACTTGTATTTTTTTTATTTTTTGTAATAAAACAGTGTATAGGGATTCAAAGAATTTAGGAGAACTTATTAAAATTCAATTTGTAATGTGAATATTAATTAGATTTTACATTTTAATAAAATCTTAAAAAAAAAATTCATCATAATTATTATATTATTAATTTTTTAACCAAATTTTTGTATTCTAAATGAAATTGTTTATGTCCCTTAATCCTTTCTATCGGATGCATCTTTGAATATTAAAATATCAAATTTTTATTATAATAAGATCAAGGAACTTGATAATAATGAGGAAAAGTTTGTTGGCGCCAAGGCGTTTTACAATTCAATTTATTAATATTAATTATAATTAATCAATTCTTTGGTTGGTTTTTTTATATATATTAGTCATTTACGAAATACATTTATATACGTAGTAAGTGAGAGGAACATTATAAATTTTATTATCCATTTTAAATAATGGAGGTTTTTAATCCCCATTCGCCAAATTCAATTTTACTTTAAATAATCGAGATTTTTATTTCCCATTCGCTTAACTCCATTTTCAAAATAAAACTGGGCATTTTTAATTCTAAATTTGAGAGGAGCTAGTCTTGGTTGATTAAAGCCTAACCAAAGTTAAATAATACGCGGTATCAATTTATCTGTGGCCTTACTCTATTAATAATTTTAAAACGTCTAATATTAGGTTCTGTACATTGTACTAGATTTTTGAAACATATTGAAATTCAACTCAATATAATATTCACTTAATATTTCTCTAAATATTGACACATACAGTCATAATTTTAAAAATACTAAGTATATATATATATGTAATTTTATGTCCCTTATAAAAGAGGTGGCTAATTTTTAAAGTATAAAGCCTAGAGGCCCTGGGGCTTAGTCACATTATATATAAGTCATTAAGTCACATTATATATTCCGAGAGTTCGTATATCATATAGGACGTTGCTGACTTTTACCTAATTTTAAAATACATTATTGATCTAAAGTACAGTGATAGTCGATGCGTAGGCGCAAGTTTTATAAAATAATACCGGTTATAAGTTAGAAATTTATTTATGAAAAATAAACTCTTAAATATCAATTCGTAGTTCTTTTTTTACATTATTTAAAGAATATACAATAGCAACCTGAGTTTACTTCAATCGGTAGCTTAAAAAACATTATTTAATAAATCAGCATCAAAACTTGTCCAAATATATTTAAACAAAGGCAAAGCCAATCCAAATTAATTTTAAAAGTATTTGTAATGGCATTTATCTACAGTACTACTTGACTTCAACTCTCATTCTACAAAAAAAAAGCATAGTCCTTACACCTAAAGCTATATGAATATAATAATATCATGTATATGTATATATATAATAAATATATTAAACATATATGAAAATAATTATAGTTATGTTTTGTGTTGCTGTTGTTGTTGTTGTTTTTGTTAGCGTATAATTAAAACTTAAATGAACACATCATTTTAATTATTTAAAAGTAATTGTTGCCCATTTTTGTTGTTGTATTTCGGTTTTTATTATTTTCGGTAATTAAAAATTCCATAATTACATGCTCCCTGTTGGTCAAAACTTTATTTTTTATTTTATTTTTTATTTTTTTTTTGGTTGTTTTTTATTTTGACTCCATTCATTTTTTATGAATTATTCCTGAAATACTTTTTTTATGTAGAAAAATTTGTTGCAACTTTTTCAATTCATTGTTTAATTTTTTATTTACTGTTTTTCGTTTTTTTAGTATTTATTATTTTTTTAATTTATTTTTTATACCCTACACCTATAGAATAGGTAAAGGGGTATATTAACTTTGGTATGGTGTTTGTAACCACCTAAAGGAAGCGAGCTAGATATGGAAAAGTATATATATTTGTGATCAGCGTGACCGCCTTAGTCGATATAGCCATGTCCGTCCGTCCGTCCGTCCGTCCGTAGGCACGATAACTCAAAAAATAATGGAGCTATCTTGATGAAATTTTAACTGTAGGTTACTAGGACTGAAAGTACGGCGGGGATTGCATATGGGCGAAATCGGCCCATGGGTTCGGATTCTGGACCTTTTTATCGATCGAAGGGCTAACGAACATATATAAGAAATCACGATAACTCAACAACTAATGGCGCTTTCTTCATCAAATTGGTGCTGTAGGTAACTAGTAATGAAACTACTTCGGGGATTCCGTAAGGTCGGGATTGGACCATGCGTTCGGAACCTAGAACTTTTTGATCGAATTTAGGCCAAACGAGCATAATTCCGAAACCAATGAAGATAGAACCTCCAAATTTGGTATCAGGGTGTCCCCTCCTATCTCCTAAGTGTCTTGAGAATTTGGGTCCCATTGGACTACTGGGTCGGGGACCAGCCACACATTTCCGAAAACCTTAAAACATATCTTTAAAATTAATAAAGATAACAACTTGAAAAAATGTAGAAGCTTCCAATTTGCCACAAGGGTGTTCTTTACTATCTCAGTTGGTTCAGTACCCCTCTCAGACCTCCCAAATTTTAAAAGCTTATAATCGAAATTACTAAAAATAGTTACTTAAAATTAAGATAGATCGTTTAAATTGTGTACAAGGATTAACTAGTACTATAAGTAAAGCGCGGGCTGTATAAGGGCGAAATCAGCCCATGGGTTCGGATTCTGGACCTTTTAGTCGGTGTCAGGGATAACGAACATATATTAAAAATCACGATAACTCAACAACTAATGAGGCTATCTTCATGAAATTTGTGCTGTAGGTTATTGGTAATGAAACTACGGCGGTGATTACGTACGGTGAGGATTGGACAATGGGTTCGGAACTGAGAACTTTTTTATCGAATTTAGGCCAAACGAGCATAATTCCGAAACCAATAAAGATAGAACCTCCAAATTTAGTATCAGAGTGTCCCTTCCTATTTCCTAAGTGTCTTGTGAATTTGGGTCCCATTGGAGTAGCGGGTCGGGAACCAGCCACACATTTCCGAAGACCTTAAAGCATATTTTCGAAATTAATAAAAATAGTAACTTGAAACAAATGTAGAAGCTTCAAATTTGGCCCAGGGTGTTCTTTACTATTTCTTCCATGCCCCCCTAATTTGGGATCATTTGGAGTGGTGGTTTAGGACCTCTCTTAGACCCCCAAATGTGTAAAAGCTTATCATCGAAATTAATAAAACTAGTAACTTAAAATTAAGATAGAACGTTCCAATTGTATACAAGGGTTAACTAGTATTGAAAGTATGACGGGACTGCATATGGGCGAAATCGTACCATGGTTTGGGGTTCTGGAACCCTTGACAAGTTCAAGGACTAACAAACATATATCTTAAAACACCATAACTCAAAAAATAATGCCGGTATTTTGATGAAATTTAAACTCTAGGTTACTAGTAATGAAAGTACCATGGGAATTGGTTCTGGTTGAGTTTAATTTCAAAGCCAAAGAATATATTTCCTATGTCCTATGTGTCTCCGAAATCTAGACTTAATTGTAGTGGTTCAGCTATATTCAAAGGTACTTGCTGCATTTATGTAAAATTTATTTGAATATTTAAATGAATTATATGAAAAGGTCTAAATTTGTAATTGTATTTTAGAAATACATTTATTGCATATTTTGCGTTTGTAAGCTTTTCTATTAGGTATATAAACTAACCACTTAAAATAATTGCAATTTTTAAAAATTTGGATTATTAAATATATTATGCTTTGATTATCTTTTTATCACAAAATTTAATAATTAGAATTTTTTCATTTTGTAATTGAGTTGGAATAAATATATTTTCATTTATTTCAAGTTTGCTTGTTTTTGAATATTTTTAAATAGACAAATTAGTAAGAATTTGTAATATTTTTTAATAGATAATATAATTAGAAAATGTTTTTAGTATTATAAAGTTAATTTGGCTAGCTATGTCTTACGATCAAATTAATAACAGCTTTTATGGTGTTAAAATGACTTATGGATATGTCCTTAAATTTGAACCAAATAGGTGTAGGGTATTTCTAAGTCGGTTGCACCGACTGATTGTTTCTTTACTTGTTTTTTATTTTTTTAATTACGATTAAAAGGAGAGTATGGGAGTCAAGGAAAAATTTAATTTTGACATTTTGACAGATTTTAACGTTTTGGAGTAGTTCTAGACTATAGAATACCGATTTCTGAATGCAGTAAAAAGATGCATCAAATCGCATTAGATTATAGACTTTAATTTTATAAATCCCCATTATTAGCCATTAATTACTCCGATGTCATTTCAGCATTAGGCCTTTTGCTTTTTAGCTGTAATTACACTAAGCTACCAGCTATTCGGGAGTTGTAAAATAATTTGGACAATAAATGAAACAACAGTAAGTCGATACAACAGGTTTCGGTTGGTTTGTTGGTATGCATTTGGCTTACTAACCGAGAGATTGTGAGTTCGAGTTCGAAAATTTTTGAAAAATACAAATCCCCATGGTGACCAAATATAATTTAAATTATACAAATATATAATATACACAAAATAAATAATATTTCTTATAAATTAATAGAAAGTATTGAAAGTGAGTGCGCAACGGGCCGTAAGGTCTACGTGCTAGGATGGCACATGCTATCCCTCATATCAAAACAACAACAAGCCGATGCAACCGACTTGTGATATCCTACAACTGACAAATTCAAATCCACATATCAACACATCTTAGATTTCAGGATCATTAAGGAAACAGGACAAAACTGCCTTGTACCTAATTTCAAGTTTCTATATTCATCAATTTTTAAGATATAACTACTTATTAGGTATTGGGAGACTTGTAATAGGTCCCCAAACTACGACTTCAATTTATTTCAATATTTCAGAAGGTGATGAAAATAGGTTTCTAAATTTAAGGTTTCTTGCATTATTAATTTCAAAAAAATGCTCAGATGTTGGGAGATACCTGTGGGGTGTGGGAGGTACCCGAAAAACAATTAATCCACAATTTTAGTAACATAATGGAAACAGAACTGGAACACACTTGTACCAAATTTGAAATTTCTATCTTTATTAATTTCAGAGATATGGTTCATAGATCTTCAGAAGTGTGTGGAAATTTCCAAAGAGCCTAGAATTAAAATATGAAATTGGAATTAATATGTTCAACAAGAAGGTAAATATAATCAGTTTTCTGTAGTACTTAAGTATATTTTAGTATAGAAGAGATTCAGATTATATCTTGTTCTTTTGATAATTAACAGACTGTTTAATAAATTGTTTGTACCATTGTACAACCGTTTAAAAATTATAAGTTTAGTTATCGAGGAAATGTGCGGAAAAGTCAAATTAAGGCCATTCAAGGACGCAGTTTTTTTGTTGGTATTATTATAATTTATAGTGTTTCAAAAAGTTTATACAACAAAATAATATAAAATAAATACATATAGTTAATTTTTATTTGTTAACTTGATATGAAAGTTATTTTTATGGCAGTTAATATTTTTGAAATGGAATAGGATGAGGTTTGGAGATAGTCTGGATATTGTAATTATTTTATTTGTAAAATTTTTTTGGTTTTTTTTATTTACTTTGGTTTTTTTATTTACTATGGATGATCGATAACGCGTTAAAGTGTAAATATTTTGGTCTAATGTAATCAAAATATAATAATTTATACATTATTGTACATAAATATTTATAGAAATATAAAAATAGTGATGTTATTCCAAACAGTTTAAGTATATTAGTTCGATATATTTAGCACAGAATTTTGAATTAAATTGAAAACCTAAGGGACATAAAGGTCTGTTTCTCGGTAAAAAAATTTTGCAGATTTTTAAGTATCAATATTCAATAATAACTTATTTCAAATAGTTTTACATATTTAGGTATTACACGTTAATTAGGAAGCGTATCTTATGCCAGTATTTCATTTCCCTATATATTCATTGGGCTGTATTTTCATTTGCCTGTACTTTCATTTGCCCGTAGTATCATTTGCCTGTATTTTGCAGAATTATTTGGACTTTCACTCATATATTAATTTAATTGATAATCACTTCTCCTATATCTGATAAACACAGCAATTTTCGAGTTGGAGTCTGAAGCTAGGCCTATACTCTTTTTTTCCAAAATATTTATATGAATGTATATGTTAGATTGTGTCTTAGGAGAGATTTTAGAGTTGGATTCAAATTAGGATTACTCCATTTTCCAGAATAATTTTATATATATGTATATATATGCGAGAAACCGGAAGAATTTTAGAGTTGAATTTGAAATCAGCGTTATAAACCTTTTCTAGAATATTTATATTTATGTACATGTGAGAATTTGCATTAGAAGGGACTTTAGTGAATTCAAAATCAAAATAATACACTTTTTACAGACTATTTATATTATATTATATTTTTGTATACATATACATATTTTTTAAATTGTGTTGATAAGTAATAGTGAAATAAAAAATTGTATGCTAATAATTAGGGAAGTAAATAAATCCCTTAACTTAAATGACCCTTCCAAGTGTTATATTCGAGTTAATTAATCAGACTTATTAGGCTTTATTTGTTTTGTTAATAAAGCTTAATAAGTGGAGTACACTTTATTTGAATAATATAAGTGTACAAAGTATTTAAAACAATCACATAATTGGTACCAAGGTTTTTAATAACTAGTACATTATATAGAGAATATATCTTGCCTTAAACCATTGTCTTACGCTAGTATACAGCCTTTAAATTTCAGTTTATTTCATCAATACGCTGACCAATTGCACCAATAACTTATCAACTGATCAAATAATCAAAAACAAAAATTTTTTTGATAAATAAATGAGTTTTACTAATCAAAATTTTTTTGAAATATTATAACATATGGTTTTGATACACATAAACTTCTGCAAAATATAACTAGTTGACTATTTGATTAGTTATAAATGGTTGGAGTAATAGGACTAATGAAATAAGAAAATATTTAAAGTCAGTGTAAGGCAATTAGGCACGAATCTAAAAATTCAAAACAATCGACTGAGCTCTGATAAATTTAAAAAAATTAAAAGACAAAAACCAAAAAATAATTATAAAATATCTATGAACTTGTTTTCGATTTCAGAATCTATAGTACCAAAAAGCTCCATTTTGAATATAATCATTCATCATCACAAGAGCACACGTTTTTTTGTGTTATTTACTAAAAATAAAACATAGTTTTCATAATTGATGAATGAAAGTTAATTTTATTTTTTAAATACTTCTTTTTTTATACTCATTAGACTATAAGTCGAAAGGGTATACTAAATTTGACATTACGTTTGTGACGGAGAGAAAGAGGAGAGCGAGATATAGACTGCATCGGATCACAATCGAAAAATAAATGTAGCTTTGTTTGTCCGAATGCACAATAACTCAAAAAATAAAAAGCTGGGATTTGGAAATTTTCACAAATTCGTTTTTATGCAATAGCCGACATCGCTATTGAAATCCATCCATTTTGGCCACGGGTAGCTGCCAAACACTTTCTTTTTTTATATGAGCACTACTCTGCACCTAGTGAAGCTGAGTGTCTGAAATTTTGCCAAAAATAGTTTAGTTTTATGGCCAAAGTTTAAGCATAATTTAGTTGGTCTGCTGCAGTGGGTTCGAGTAGTTACAATACAACTTCATAATTCACATGAGCATTACTCTACACCTAATGAAGCTGTATGTTTGAAATTTCGCCAAAAGTAATTAACCAGATGATATAATGTTTATTGTTTATATAACGGTCATACGGATATCCCAGAGTTGACACAGTCTACTCTACTCCATTCTCTTCGTTTTTTTTTTTTTGCTATTATAACAAATTTTTATTGTGTTGTAAAATTTTAAATTTATTGGAAAAAAATATAAAAAATTTTATTTAAATTTACGTAATTAAAATAAAAATCACTATTAGTATTAATTTTTTATTTGGAATTTTATAATTATTTAAAAAATTTAAATTTATGAGCACAATTTAATTTTATTTTCGAAATAAATTATTTAGTGGTTTGGCGTTGTTATTTTTTTTTTCTAGATAAAAAATCTTTTATTGTAATTTTAGTATAGGTTACAACTTTATTATACTAATTAAATACATTATAAAATGTTAATATTAGGTAGTCATATTATATATATTTTTACAATCTCTGGGTATTGAATCGATTGATTTATTATTGATTTAAATATTAATGTTACTATTGAATTGAAATTTTAATAGTAAAGTATAGAAAAAATAATTTATACTAATCATTGTTTTAATTTTAAAAAAATTTTATGTTTTACATCTGAAATATTTAATCAATTTTTAAAAATCTACAGTACGAGTATATAGTAGAAAATATAATCAAGGTTTAATATGATAAAAAATTTAGAAATTTGTAATCTTTATTTGGATTTATTTTTTTTTATCTAGCGTTTGTCAGACATTAACTAAAGGAACGAAGGTTCAGAATTTTTTATAAATTCGTTTTTATACAAAAACCGTGTGTGTTATTGAAATTAGGTCAGTTTGCTCAATGGGTTCTTGAGGAACTGCCATAATATTTCTTTTTTATATGACCATAAATCAATATTTAATAAAGATAGGTATATGAAATTTTACCAAATGTAGTCGAACTTTATGGCCAAAATTTGCAAATAATTTGGTTAGACGTAGCTTCGAGTAGCTCCATACAACATCTTTTTTAATATGATCGCCCTCACCTAATACCTAAAGAATCTGAGTATGTAAAAGCTTGTCAAAAGTAATTCATTTTAATGGACAATATCTGCACGTATATTTGATATATGCAAGAGGTTCTAAAAGCTGCCATATAATTTTTATTTTCTTTTATAAATAACTCAAAGTTTAATTAGTTGTGTTTGAAATTATTTCAAAAGTAATTAATCGGATATGTGATGTCTATATTACATGCATGTCAGTACCCTAGAATTGGCAAAGTCTACTCTACACATTCCATGTTTTTAATATATTTTAAATTTAAACTGAATTAAAATTAAATTTAAATTAAATTAAAATTCATGCAAATTCGCACATCTAAATTCAATGTTACTTTTAATTAAAAACTAATTAGTAATTACTTTACTGTTTTTGATAAATAGTGCGCGAGTGTTTAGACTTAGCTACCTTTTAACAATTCTATATTTTGTTTATCGAATGAACTTAAACTTTGCGGTAATAGCATTCTTTGCTTTGAATCTAAGTATACTAATGTTATCTGATTTTTAAGCTCGTATTTTTTATTTATTTATGTATAGTCCCTTACCAAATATAATGTGATAAGTGATTGGTTCAGCCTTTCCTTTTCAGGTGGTGCAGGAATATATTTGATAAAAGCAAGCTTTAATTTATAATTAAATTATAAATTATATTTTTTAATTATATACTTATGGCCTGGATTTGAAACGGCCGACGTCCAAAGTTTCCTAACTAAAAGACAGATAATACCTATTTACAAAGAAGAAGATAAGAATGATCACAACAATTACAGACCCCCCCCCCCCCCTATATGTCTCAACACCATTTCGGCAAAAATCATTGAAAGGGTAATTTTAAAACTTTCTGAAGAAAAATAATAAAATCAGCAATAGACAAAATGGGATTATAGCCAAATCTAGTACGAAAATATTGAAATTATTGATATAGTCATCGTCACTCGTTCAAAACCTCAAAGATAATTAAAAAATGGTATTATTAATATTTATTGATTTGTTAAAAGCATTTGATACTGTGGACCATAAGATTTTATTAAAAAAATTATGTAGTTATGCATGAGAGATTCGGCTTATAATTGGTTTCCATCGTACTTAAGTAACCGCATTCAATTTGTACAACAATTTGATAATAAACTTTGAGAATGTAATCTCGATAATATAATGTCAAATATTTTGGTCTTATGTTTCTTGAATGAAATAATCAAATTATCAAAAATTTTTGTTGCACCAACACCATATTTGACAACAAACATAGGATTAGTAAAAACCCTTACCAAGAAAATGATTATTTCGTGATAAGTGTTGGTGCAATAGGGCTCTGGAAAGCAAAAAGAAATTCTAATATAAATTTTAAGAAATATTGAGGACTAAATTTTCTGTAACTAAAAAGTCTCTTATTTAAAATCAAATGTATTTTACTCATATATTTTTCATTTTGAAAAGTCTTATAATAATGTTACCTAAAAGGTCTT
>CAUJBZ010000317.1:0-48222 GCA_963082915.1 Dolichopus griseipennis | reverse complement strand
TGTACCCGGTTTGCCAATAGATTTTTAATAATTTAAATTTATATTTTATAATATGTATATGTACAAGGCAAACATTTTTTTTGTTTTTTATAGCGTATAGGCTTTAACCTTGCCCAGTCAATTATAAGGTACGGAGAGTATTCGTCGAAAATTACCGTGGTATAGCTATTCTATCAACTATTCCAAAGTTGTTCGAAAAAATTATTGTAGACAAAAGTACAACCATCATTAATACAAAACTAAGCGAACATTCAGAAAAGGTCTCATTCATTCAGAAAGTTATGCTTTTTAATTAAATTTCATATTAATTTTGAGTTTTAGCTAAAAGAACTTTTTGTTCAAATAAAGTAAAAAAAAAAAAAAATAATAAATTTAAATAACATAGCATTTTCCTTCTCATTAATTTTTTCGTAAGCCTTTTTATACCCTACACCTATAGAATAGGTAAAGGGGTATATTAATTTTGTTATGGTGTTTGTAACCACCTAAAGGAAGCGAGCTAGATATGGAAAAGTATATATATTTGTGTTCAGCGTAACCGCCTTAGTCGATATAGCCATGTCCGTCCGTCCGTCCGTCCGTAGGCACGATAACTCAAAAAATAATGGAGCTATCTTGATGAAATTTTAACTGTAGGTTACTAGGAGTGAAAGTACGGCGGGGATTGCATATGGGCGAAATCGGCCCATGGGTTCGGATTCTGGACCTTTTAATCGAATTTAGGCCAAACGAGCATAATTCCGAAACCAATGAAGATAGAACCTCCAAATTTAGTATCAGGATGTCCCTTCCTATTTCCTAAGTGTCTTGTGAATTTGGGTCCCATTGGAGTAGTGGGTCGGGGACCAGCCACACATTTCCGAAGACCTTAAAGCATATCTTTAAAATTAAGAAAGATAACAACTTGAAAAAAGGTAGAAGCTTCCAATTTGCCACAAGGGTGTTCTTTACTATCTCTTGCGTGCTCCCCTAATTTGGGATCAATTGGAGTGGTGGTTCTGTACCCCTCTCTGACCTACCAAGTTTTAAAGGCTTATAATCGAAATGCCTAAAAATAGTTACTTAAAATTAGGATAGACCGTTCAAATTGTGTACAAGGGTTAACTAGTACTATAAGTATAGCGCGGACTATATAAGGGCGAAATCAGCCCAACGGTTCGGATTCCGGACCTTTTAATCGGTGTCAGGGCTAACGAACATATATAAAAAAAGTCACGATAACTCAACAACTAATGAGGCTATCTTCATGAAATTTTTGCTGTAGGTTATTGGTAATGAAACTACGGCGGTGATCACGTACGGTGAGGATTGGACAATGGGTTCGGAACATAGAACTTTATGATCGAATTTAGGCCAAACGAGCATAATTCCGAAACCAATGAAGATAGAACCTCCAAATTTGGTATCAGGGTGTCCCTTCCTATTTCGTAAGTGTCTTTGAAATTTGGGTCCCATTGGAGTAGTGGGTCGGGGACCAGCCACTCAGTTCCGAGGACGTTAAAGCATATTTTCGAAATTAATAAAGATAGTAATTTGAAACAAGTGTAGAAGTTGCAAGTTTCGCATATGGGTGTTATTTACTATTTCCTGCTCGTCCCCATAATTTGGGATCAATTGAGGTGGTGGTTCAGTACTTCTCTTAAACCCCTTTAAGTTTTAAAAGCTTATCATCGAAATTAATAAAAATTATAACTTAAAATTAAGATAGAACCTCCAATTGTGTTGGATTAACTAGTATTGAAAGTACGTCGGGGACTACATATGGGTGAAATCGGAACACGGGTTCGGGTTCTGGAACTTTTGATCGTTTGTGTAAATAAAAATTTAATAGTGAGGTAAGTAATAATTTCCAAATAAAAAAATATATAATAGTATATAATATAATAATTCATATTATTACTAATTCGGTAATTATATAAATTCTTTTTTATGTTATTTTATGATATGTATATATATATATATATATATATATATATATATATAATATATTTTATATTTATCAAAATAAAAATAATAAAATAGATTTTCAATTTAATAAAAAAAAATTTATTATTTTATAAAACTTTGCGAATGTACCTACCTAAATATTATACACCTCTATGCATTTATTAACTTATAATTATATATTTTGTATGTATTTAATTAATGAGAAGATGTATATATTACATTTACTTATAAAACAAAATTATTTAAAAATTTTTTAAGTAAAATGTTTTTCTAAATTACAGTTATTATATTATATTTAATTTTTTTTATGTTTGAATTTGCTTTAAATTAAAGATCTAGCACATTTTATATAAATGAGGGTCTAGAACGGAGTGATAGTGTTCCTTTTATCAAATTTTAAACATTAGTCTCAGGTTCAAATCCTGATGGTTGTGAAAGACACATTTTAATTTTTTAATTTGTTATACCCTACACCTATAGAATAGGTAAAGGGGTATATTAACTTTGGTATGGTGTTTGTAACCACCTAAACGAAGCGAGCTAGATATGAAAAGTATATATATTTGTGATCAGCGTGACCGCCTTAGTCGATATAGCCATGTCCGTCCGTCCGTCCGTAGGCACGATAACTCAAAAAATAATGGAGCTATCTTGATGAAATTTTAACTGTAGGTTACTAGGACTGAAAGTACGGCGGGGATTGCATATGGGCGAAATTGGCCCATGGGTTCGGATTCTGGACCTTTTAATCGATCGAAGGGCTAACGAACATATATAAAAAATCACAATAACTCAACAACTAATGACGCTATTTTTATCAAATTTGTGCTGTAGGTTACTAGTAATGAAACTACTTCGAGGACTGCGTAAGTTCGGGATTGGACCATGGGTTCGGAACCTAGAGCTTTTTGATCGAATTTAGGCCAAACGAGCATAATTCTGAAACCAATGAAGATAGAACCTCCAAATTTGGTACCAGGGTGTCCCTTCCTATTTCCTTAGTGTCCTTGAAATTTGGGCCCCATTGGAGTAGTGGGTCGGGGACCAGCCACACATTTCCGAAGACCTTAAATCATATCTTTAAAATTAATAAAGATAGCAATTTGAAAAAATTTAGAAGCTTCAAATTTGGTGTTCTTCACTATCTCTTGCGTGCACCCCTAATTTGCGATCAATTGGAGTGGTGGTTCAGTACCCCTTTTAGACTTCCAAAAGTTAAAAAGCTTATAATCGAAATTACTAAAAATAGTAACTTAAAATTAAGATAGAACGTTCAAATTTTGTACAAGGGTTAACTAGTACTTAAAGTACAGCGCGGACTGTTAAAAACCGAAATCAGCCCAAGGGTTCGGATTCTGGACCTTTTAATCCGTGTCAGGGCTAACGAATATATGTAAAAAATCACGATAACTCAACAACTAATGACGCTATCTTCATGAAATTTTTGCTGTAGGTTATTGGTAATGAAACTACGGCGGCAATTGCGCACGGTGATGTTTGGACAATGGGTTCGGAACTTAGAACTTTTTGATCGAATTTAGGCCAAACTAGCATAATTCCGTAACCAATGAAGATAGAACCTCCAAATTTGGTATCAGAGTGTCACTTTCGGTTAACTAAGTCTCCTTGAAGTTTGAGTCCAATTGGAGTAGTGGGTGGGGACCAGGCACTCAGTTCCGAGGACCTTAAAGCATATTTTCGAAATTAATAAAGATAATAACTTGAAACAAAAGTAGAAGCTTCAAATTTGGCACATGGGTGTTCTTTACTATTTCCTGCGTGTCCCTCTAATTTTGGATCAATTGGAGTGGTGGTTCAGTACCTCTCTTAGACCCACCAATGTGTAAAAGCTTATCATCGAAATTAATAAAACTAGTAACTTAAAATTAAGATAACACGTTCCAATTGTGTACAAGAGTTAACTAGTATTGAAAGTATGAGGCGGACTGCATATGGGCGAAATCGTACCATGGTTTCGAGTTCTGAAACCCTTGAAAAGATCAAGGGCTAACAAACATATATATTATGAATATATTTCCTATTTCCTATGTGTCCCCGAAATTTTGACTTAATTGTAGTGGTTCAGCTATGTTCAAAGGTACTTGCTGCATTTATGTAAAATTTATTTTTATATTTAAATGAATGATATGAAAAGGTCTAAATTTGTATATGTATTTTAGAAATACATTTATTGCATATTTTGCGTTTATAAGCTTTTCTAATAGGTACATAAACAAGCCATTTAAAATAATTGCAATTTTGAAAAATTTTAATTATTAAATATATTAGCTTTTTATCACAAAATTTAATAATTGAAATTTTTTCATTTAGTAATTGAATTGGAATAAATATATTTTCATTTGTTTCAAGTTTTTTTGTTTTAATATTTTTAAATAGATAAATTAGTAAGAATTTGTAATATTTTTTTATAGATAATGTAATTAGAAAATGTTTTAGTATTGTAAAGTTAATTTGGTTAGCTATGTCTTACGATCAAATTATTAACAGCTCTTATGGTGTTAAAACGACTTATGGATATGTCCTTAAATTTGAACCAAACAGGTGTAGGGTATTTCTAAGTCGGTTGCACAGACTGACTTTTTCTTTACTTGTTTTAATTTTTTTAGATTCTTCATGATCCCAATATTGGTTAACAAATGTCTAGTATATTAAAGAGGTAACTGTATTGTTTAACAGCAACACGCATATAAAATTTGGCAAAAGGCAATCGGCCACACATATTTTATTATACAAAGAAATTTGAAAGCTTTTCCAACTTTAAGTCTGGAACACTGCTCGTACCCAAAGACCTTTACATACAAATTTGCATGATAATCTACTAGCAGATGTACCCGGTTTGCCAATAGATTTTTAATAATTTAAATTTATATTTTATAATATGTATATGTACAAGGCAAACATTTTTTTTGTTTTTTATAGCGTATAGGCTTTAACCTTGCTCAGTCAATTATAAGGTACGGAGAGTATTCGTCGAAAATTACCGTGGTATAGCTATTCTATCAACTATTCCAAAGTTGTTCGAAAAAATTATTGTAGACAAAAGTACAACCACCATTAATACAAAACTAAGCGAACATTCAGAAAAGGTCTCATTCATTCAGAAAGTTATGCTTTTTAATTAAATTTCATATTAATTTTGAGTTTTAGCTAAAATAACTTTTTGTTCAAATAAAGTAAAAAAAAAAAAAATAATAAATTTAAATAACATAGCATTTTCCTTCTCATTAATTTTTTCGTAAGCCTTTTTATACCCTACACCTATAGAATAGGTAAAGGGGTATATTAATTTTGTTATGGTGTTTGTAACCACCTAAAGGAAGCGAGCTAGATATGGAAAAGTATATATATTTGTGTTCAGCGTAACCGCCTTAGTCGATATAGCCATGTCCGTCCGTCCGTCCGTCCGTCTGTCCGTCCGTAGGCACGATAACTCAAAAAATAATGGAGCTATCTTGATGAAATTTTAACTGTAGGTTACTAGGAGTGAAAGTACGGCGGGGATTGCATATGGGCGAAATCGGCCCATGGGTTCGGATTCTGGACCTTTTAATCGAATTTAGGCCAAACGAGCATAATTCCGAAACCAATGAAGATAGAACCTCCAAATTTAGTATCAGTATGTCCCTTCCTATTTCCTAAGTGTCTTGTGAATTTGGGTCCCATTGGAGTAGTGGGTCGGGGACCAGCCACACATTTCCGAAGACCTTAAAGCATATCTTTAAAATTAAGAAAGATAACAACTTGAAAAAAGGTAGAAGCTTCCAATTTGCCACAAGGGTGTTCTTTACTATCTCTTGCGTGCTCCCCTAATTTGGGATCAATTGGAGTGGTGGTTCTGTACCCCTCTCTGACCTACCAAGTTTTAAAGGCTTATAATCGAAATGCCTAAAAATAGTTACTTAAAATTAGGATAGACCGTTCAAATTGTGTACAAGGGTTAACTAGTACTATAAGTACAGCGCGGACTATATAAGGGCGAAATCAGCCCAACGGTTCGGATTCCGGACCTTTTAATCGGTGTCAGGGCTAACGAACATATATAAAAAAAGTCACGATAACTCAACAACTAATGAGGCTATCTTCATGAAATTTTTGCTGTAGGTTATTGGTAATGAAACTACGGCGGTGATCACGTACGGTGAGGATTGGACAATGGGTTCGGAACATAGAACTTTATGATCGAATTTAGGCCAAACGAGCATAATTCCGAAACCAATGAAGATAGAACCTCCAAATTTGGTATCAGGGTGTCCCTTCCTATTTCGTAAGTGTCTTTGAAATTTGGGTCCCATTGGAGTAGTGGGTCGGGGACCAGCCACTCAGTTCCGAGGACCTTAAAGCATATTTTCGAAATTAATAAAGATAGTAATTTGAAACAAGTGTAGAAGTTGCAAGTTTCGCATATGGGTGTTATTTACTATTTCCTGCTCGTCCCCATAATTTGGGATCAATTGAGGTGGTGGTTCAGTACTTCTCTTAAACCCCTTCAAGTTTTAAAAGCTTATCATCGAAATTAATAAAAATTATAACTTAAAATTAAGATAGAACCTCCAATTGTGTTGGATTAACTAGTATTGAAAGTACGTCGGGGACTACATATGGGTGAAATCGGAACACGGGTTCGGGTTCTGGAACTTTTGATCGTTTGTGTAAATAAAAATTTAATAGTGAGGTAAGTAATAATTTCCAAATAAAAAAATATATAATAGTATATAATATAATAATTCATATTATTACTAATTCGGTAATTATATAAATTCTTTTTTATGTTATTTTATGATATGTATATATATATATATATATATATATATATAATATATTTTATATTTATCAAAATAAAAATAATAAAATAGATTTTCAATTTAATAAAAAAAAATTTATTATTTTATAAAACTTTGCAAATGTACCTACCTAAATATTATACACCTCTATGCATTTATTAACTTATAATTATATATTTTGTATGTATTTAATTAATGAGAAGATGTATATATTACATTTACTTATAAAACAAAATTATTTAAAAAATTTTTTAAGTAAAATGTTTTTCTAAATTACAGTTATTATATTATATTTAATTTTTTTTATGTTTGAATTTGCTTTAAATTAAAGATCTAGCACATTTTATATAAATGAGGGTCTAGAACGGAGTGATAGTGTTCCTTTTATCAAATTTTAAACATTAGTCTCAGGTTCAAATCCTGATGGTTGTGAAAGACACATTTTAATTTTTTAATTTGTTATACCCTACACCTATAGAATAGGTAAAGGGGTATATTAACTTTGGTATGGTGTTTGTAACCACCTAAACGAAGCGAGCTAGATATGAAAAGTATATATATTTGTGATCAGCGTGACCGCCTTAGTCGATATAGCCATGTCCGTCCGTCCGTCCGTAGGCACGATAACTCAAAAAATAATGGAGCTATCTTGATGAAATTTTAACTGTAGGTTACTAGGACTGAAAGTACGGCGGGGATTGCATATGGGCGAAATTGGCCCATGGGTTCGGATTCTGGACCTTTTAATCGATCGAAGGGCTAACGAACATATATAAAAAATCACAATAACTCAACAACTAATGACGCTATTTTTATCAAATTTGTGCTGTAGGTTACTAGTAATAAAACTACTTCGAGGACTGCGTAAGTTCGGGATTGGACCATGGGTTCGGAACCTAGAGCTTTTTGATCGAATTTAGGCCAAACGAGCATAATTCTGAAACCAATGAAGATAGAACCTCCAAATTTGGTACCAGGGTGTCCCTTCCTATTTCCTTAGTGTCCTTGAAATTTGGGCCCCATTGGAGTAGTGGGTCGGGGACCAGCCACACATTTCCGAAGACCTTAAATCATATCTTTAAAATTAATAAAGATAGCAATTTGAAAAAATTTAGAAGCTTCAAATTTGGTGTTCTTCACTATCTCTTGCGTGCACCCCTAATTTGCGATCAATTGGAGTGGTGGTTCAGTACCCCTTTTAGACTTCCAAAAGTTAAAAAGCTTATAATCGAAATTACTAAAAATAGTAACTTAAAATTAAGATAGAACGTTCAAATTTTGTACAAGGGTTAACTAGTACTTAAAGTACAGCGCGGACTGTTAAAAACCGAAATCAGCCCAAGGGTTCGGATTCTGGACCTTTTAATCCGTGTCAGGGCTAACGAATATATGTAAAAAATCACGATAACTCAACAACTAATGACGCTATCTTCATGAAATTTTTGCTGTAGGTTATTGGTAATGAAACTACGGCGGCAATTGCGCACGGTGATGTTTGGACAATGGGTTCGGAACTTAGAACTTTGTGATCGAATTTAGGCCAAACTAGCATAATTCCGTAACCAATGAAGATAGAACCTCCAAATTTGGTATCAGAGTGTCACTTTCGGTTAACTAAGTCTCCTTGAAGTTTGAGCCCAATTGGAGTAGTGGGTCGGGGACCAGGCACTCAGTTCCGAGGACCTTAAAGCATATTTTCGAAATTAATAAAGATAATAACTTGAAACAAAAGTAGAAGCTTCAAATTTGGCACATGGGTGTTCTTTACTATTTCCTGCGTGTCCCTCTAATTTTGGATCAATTGGAGTGGTGGTTCAGTACCTCTCTTAGACCCACCAATGTGTAAAAGCTTATCATAGAAATTAATAAAACTAGTAACTTAAAATTAAGATAACACGTTCCAATTGTGTACAAGAGTTAACTAGTATTGAAAGTATGAGGCGGACTGCATATGGGCGAAATCGTACCATGGTTTCGAGTTCTGAAACCCTTGAAAAGATCAAGGGCTAACAAACATATATATTATGAATATATTTCCTATTTCCTATGTGTCCCCGAAATTTTGACTTAATTGTAGTGGTTCAGCTATGTTCAAAGGTACTTGCTGCATTTATGTAAAATTTATTTTTATATTTAAATGAATGATATGAAAAGGTCTAAATTTGTATATGTATTTTAGAAATACATTTATTGCATATTTTGCGTTTATAAGCTTTTCTAATAGGTACATAAACAAGCCATTTAAAATAATTGCAATTTTGAAAAATTTTAATTATTAAATATATTAGCTTTTTATCACAAAATTTAATAATTGAAATTTTTTCATTTAGTAATTGAATTGGAATAAATATATTTTCATTTGTTTCAAGTTTTTTTGTTTTAATATTTTTAAATAGATAAATTAGTAAGAATTTGTAATATTTTTTTATAGATAATGTAATTAGAAAATGTTTTAGTATTGTAAAGTTAATTTGGTTAGCTATGTCTTACGATCAAATTATTAACAGCTCTTATGGTGTTAAAACGACTTATGGATATGTCCTTAAATTTGAACCAAAGAGGTGTAGGGTATTTCTAAGTCGGTTGCACAGACTGACTTTTTCTTTACTTGTTTTTTATCTACTTTGCAGTTGTTGTTTTTTAAAAATAGATTTCAGTGTATAACTGCAAGAGTGAACTGTATTATCTAACAGCAACACGCATATAAAATTTGGCAAAAGGCAATCGGCCACACATATTTTATTATACAAAGAAGTTTGAAAGCTTTTCCAACTTTAAGTCTAGAACACTGCTCGTACCCAAAGACCTTTACATACAAATTTGCATGATAATCTGCTAGCAGATGTACCCGGTTTGCCAATAGATTTTTAATAATTTAAATTTATATTTTATAATATGTATATGTACAAGGCAAACATTTGTTTTGTTTTTTATAGCGTATAGGCTTTAACCTTGCTCAGTCAATTATAAGGTACGGAGAGTATTCGTCGAAAATTACCGTGGTATAGCTATTCTATCAACTATTCCAAAGTTGTTCGAAAAAATTATTGTAGACAAAAGTACACCCATCATTAATACAAAACTAAGCGAACATTCAGAAAAGGTCTCATTCATTCAGAAAGTTATGCTTTTTAATTAAATTTCATATTAATTTTGAGTTTTAGCTAAAAGAACTTTTTGTTCAAATAAAGTAAAAAAAAAATAATAAATTTAAATAACATAGCATTTTCCTTCTCATTAATTTTTTCTTATTAGTAAGCCTTTTTATACCCTACACCTATAGAATAGGTAAAGGGGTATATTAACTTTGGTATGGTGTTTGTAACCACCTAAGGAAGCGAGCTAGATATGGAAAAGTATATATATTTGTGATCAGCGTAACCGCCTTAGTCGATATAGCCATGTCCGTCCGTCCGTCCGTCCGTCCGTCCGTCCGTAGGCACGATAATTCAAAAAATAATGGAGCTATCTTGATGAAATTTTAACTGTAGGTTACTAGGAGTGAAAGTACGGCGGGGATTGCATATGGGCGAAATCGGCCCATGGGTTCGGATTCTGGACCTTTTAATCGAATTTAGGCCAAACGAGCATAATTCCGAAACCAATGAAGATAGAACCTCCAAATTTAGTATCATGATGTCCCTTCCTATTTCCTAAGTGTCTTGTGAATTTGGGTCCCATTGGAGTAGTGGGTCGGGGACCAGCCACACATTTCCGAAGGCCTTAAAGCATATCTTTAAAATTAAGAAAGATAACAACTTGAAAAAAGGTAGAAGCTTCCAATTTGCCACAAGGGTGTTCTTTACTATCTCTTGCGTGCTCCCCTAATTTGGGATCAATTGGAGTGGTGGTTCTGTACCCCTCTCTGACCTACCAAGTTTTAAAGGCTTATAATCGAAATGCCTAAAAATAGTTACTTAAAATTAGGATAGACCGTTCAAATTGTGTACAAGGGTTAACTAGTACTATAAGTACAGTGCGGACTATATAAGGGCGAAATCAGCCCAACGGTTCGGATTCCGGACCTTTTAATCGGTGTCAGGGCTAACGAACATATATAAAAAAAGTCACGATAACTCAACAACTAATGAGGCTATCTTCATGAAATTTTTGCTGTAGGTTATTGGTAATGAAACTACGGCGGTGATCACGTACGGTGAGGATTGGACAATGGGTTCGGAACATAGAACTTTATGATCGAATTTAGGCCAAACGAGCATAATTCCGAAACCAATGAAGATAGAACCAAATTTGGTATCAGGGTGTCCCTTCCTATTTCGTAAGTGTCTTTAAAATTTGGGTCCCATTGGAGTAGTGGGTCGGGGACCAGCCACTCAGTTCCGAGGACCTTAAAGCATATTTTCGAAATTAATAAAGATAGTAATTTGAAACAAGTGTAGAAGTTGCAAGTTTCGCATATGGGTGTTATTTACTATTTCCTGCTCGTCCCCATAATTTGGGATCAATTGAGGTGGTGGTTCAGTACTTCTCTTAAACCCCTTCAAGTTTTAAAAGCTTATCATCGAAATTAATAAAAATTATAACTTAAAATTAAGATAGAACCTCCAATTGTGTTGGATTAACTAGTATTGAAAGTACGTCGGGGACTACATATGGGTGAAATCGGAACACGGGTTCGGGTTCTGGAACTTTTGATCGTTTGTGTAAATAAAAATTTAATAGTGAGGTAAGTAATAATTTCCAAATAAAAAAATATATAATAGTATATAATATAATAATTCATATTATTACTAATTCGGTAATTATATAAATTCTTTTTTATGTTATTTTATGATATGTATATATATATATATATATATATATATATATATAATATATTTTATATTTATCAAAATAAAAATAATAAAATAGATTTTCAATTTAATAAAAAAAAATTTATTATTTTATAAAACTTTGCGAATGTACCTACCTAAATATTATACACCTCTATGCATTTATTAACTTATAATTATATATTTTGTATGTATTTAATTAATGAGAAGATGTATATATTACATTTACTTATAAAACAAAATTATTTAAAAAAATTTTTAAGTAAAATGTTTTTCTAAATTACAGTTATTATATTATATTTAATTTTTTTTATGTTTGAATTTGCTTTAAATTAAAGATCTAGCACATTTTATATAAATGAGGGTCTAGAACGGAGTGATAGTGTTCCTTTTATCAAATTTTAAACATTAGTCTCAGGTTCAAATCCTGATGGTTGTGAAAGACACATTTTAATTTTTTAATTTGTTATACCCTACACCTATAGAATAGGTAAAGGGGTATATTAACTTTGGTATGGTGTTTGTAACCACCTAAACGAAGCAAGCTAGATATGGAAAAGTATATATATTTGTGATCAGCGTGACCGCCTTAGTCGATATAGCCATGTGCGTCCGTCCGTCCGTCCGTAGGCACGATAACTCAAAAAATAATGGAGCTATCTTGATGAAATTTTAACTGTAGGTTACTAGGACTGAAAGTACGGCGGGGATTGCATATGGGCGAAATTGGCCCATGGGTTCGGATTCTGGACCTTTTAATCGATCGAAGGGCTAACGAACATATATAAAAAATCACAATAACTCAACAACTAATGACGCTATTTTTATCAAATTTGTGCTGTAGGTTACTAGTAATGAAACTACTTCGAGGACTGCGTAAGTTCGGGATTGGACCATGGGTTCGGAACCTAGAGCTTTTTGATCGAATTTAGGCCAAACGAGCATAATTCTGAAACCAATGAAGATAGAACCTCCAAATTTGGTACCAGGGTGTCCCTTCCTATTTCCTTAGTGTCCTTGAAATTTGGGCCCCATTGGAGTAGTGGGTCGGGGACCAGCCACACATTTCCGAAGACCTTAAATCATATCTTTAAAATTAATAAAGATAGCAATTCGAAAAAATTTAGAAGCTTCAAATTTGGTGTTCTTCACTATCTCTTGCGTGCCTCCCTAATTTGCGATCAATTGGAGTGGTGGTTCAGTACCCCTTTTAGACTTCCAAAAGTTAAAAAGCTTATAATCGAAATTACTAAAAATAGTAACTTAAAATTAAGATAGAACGTTCAAATTTTGTACAAGGGTTAACTAGTACTTAAAGTACAGCGCGGACTGTTAAAAACCGAAATCAGCCCAAGGGTTCGGATTCTGGACCTTTTAATCCGTGTCAGGGCTAACGAATATATGCAAAAAATCACGATAACTCAACAACTAATGACACTATCTTCATGAAATTTTTGCTGTAGGTTATTGGTAATGAAACTACGGCGGCAATTGCGCACGGTGATGTTTGGACAATGGGTTCGGAACTTAGAACTTTTTGATCGAATTTAGGCCAAACTAGCATAATTCCGTAACCAATGAAGATAGAACCTCCAAATTTGGTATCAGAGTGTCGCTTTCGATTAACTAAGTCTCCTTGAAGTTTGAGCCCAATTGGAGTAGTGGGTGGGGACCAGGCACTCAGTTCCGAGGACCTTAAAGCATATTTTCGAAATTAATAAAGATAATAACTTGAAACAAAAGTAGAAGCTTCAAATTTGGTACATGGGTGTTCTTTACTATTTCCTGCGTGTCCCTCTAATTTTGGATCAATTGGAGTGGTGGTTCAGTACCTCTCTTAGACCCACCAATGTGTAAAAGCTTATCATCGAAATTAATAAAACTAGTAACTTAAAATTAAGATAACACGTTCCAATTGTGTACAAGAGTTAACTAGTATTGAAAGTATGAGGCGGACTGCATATGGGCGAAATCGTACCATGGTTTCGAGTTCTGAAACCCTTGAAAAGATCAAGGGCTAACAAACATATATATTATGAATATATTTCCTATTTCCTATGTGTCCCCGAAATTTTGACTTAATTGTAGTGGTTCAGCTATGTTCAAAGGTACTTGCTGCATTTATGTAAAATTTATTTTTATATTTAAATGAATGATATGAAAAGGTCTAAATTTGTATATGTATTTTAGAAATACATTTATTGCATATTTTGCGTTTATAAGCTTTTCTAATAGGTACATAAACAAGCCATTTAAAATAATTGCAATTTTGAAAAATTTTAATTATTAAATATATTAGCTTTTTATCACAAAATTTAATAATTGAAATTTTTTCATTTAGTAATTGAATTGGAATAAATATATTTTCATTTGTTTCAAGTTTTTTTGTTTTAATATTTTTAAATAGATAAATTAGTAAGAATTTGTAATATTTTTTTATAGATAATGTAATTAGAAAATGTTTTAGTATTGTTAAGTTAATTTGGTTAGCTATGTCTTACGATCAAATTATTAACAGCTCTTATGGTGTTAAAACGACTTATGGATATGTCCTTAAATTTGAACCAAACAGGTGTAGGGTATTTCTAAGTCGGTTGCACAGACTGACTTTTTCTTTACTTGTTTTAATTTTTTTAGATTCTTCATGATCCCAATATTGGTTAACAAATGTCTAGTATATTAAAGAGTGAACTGTATTGTTTAACAGCAACACGCATATAAAATTTGGCAAAAGGCAATCGGCCACACATATTTTATTATACAAAGAAGTTTGAAAGCTTTTCCAACTTTAAGTCTAGAACACTGCTCGTACCCAAAGACCTTTACATACAAATTTGCATGATAATCTACTAGCAGATGTACCCGGTTTGCCAATAGATTTTTAATAATTTAAATTTATATTTTATAATATGTATATGTACAAGGCAAACATTTTTTTTGTTTTTTATAGCGTATAGGCTTTAACCTTGCTCAGTCAATTATAAGGTACGGAGAGTATTCGTCGAAAATTACCGTGGTATAGCTATTCTATCAACTATTCCAAAGTTGTTCGAAAAAATTATTGTAGACAAAAGTACAACCATCATTAATACAAAACTAAGCGAACATTCAGAAAAGGTCTCATTCATTCAGAAAGTTATGCTTTTTAATTAAATTTCATATTAATTTTGAGTTTTAGCTAAAAGAACTTTTTGTTCAAATAAAGTAAAAAAAAAAAAAAATAATAAATTTAAATAACATAGCATTTTCCTTCTCATTAATTTTTTCGTAAGCCTTTTTATACCCTACACCTATAGAATAGGTAAAGGGGTATATTAATTTTGTTATGGTGTTTGTAACCACCTAAAGGAAGCGAGCTAGATATGGAAAAGTATATATATTTGTGTTCAGCGTAACCGCCTTAGTCGATATAGCCATGTCCGTCCGTCCGTCCGTCCGTCCGTCCGTCCGTAGGCACGATAATTCAAAAAATAATGGAGCTATCTTGATGAAATTTTAACTGTAGGTTACTAGGAGTGAAAGTACGGCGGGGATTGCATATGGGCGAAATCGGCCCATGGGTTCGGATTCTGGACCTTTTAATCGAATTTAGGCCAAACGAGCATAATTCCGAAACCAATGAAGATAGAACCTCCAAATTTAGTATCAGGATGTCCCTTCCTATTTCCTAAGTGTCTTGTGAATTTGGGTCCCATTGGAGTAGTGGGTCGGGGACCAGCCACACATTTCCGAAGACCTTAAAGCATATCTTTAAAATTAAGAAAGATAACAACTTGAAAAAAGGTAGAAGCTTCCAATTTGCCACAAGGGTGTTCTTTACTATCTCTTGCGTGCTCCCCTAATTTGGGATCAATTGGAGTGGTGGTTCTGTACCCATCTCTGACCTACCAAGTTTTAAAGGCTTATAATCGAAATGCCTAAAAATAGTTACTTAAAATTAGGATAGACCGTTCAAATTGTGTACAAGGGTTAACTAGTACTATAAGTACAGCGCGGACTATATAAGGGCGAAATCAGCCCAACGGTTCGGATTCCGGACCTTTTAATCGGTGTCAGGGCTAACGAACATATATAAAAAAAGTCACGATAACTCAACAACTAATGAGGCTATCTTCATGAAATTTGTGCTGTAGGTTATTGGTAATGAAACTACGGCGGTGATCACGTACGGTGAGGATTGGACAATGGGTTCGGAACATAGAACTTTATGATCGAATTTAGGCCAAACGAGCATAATTCCGAAACCAATGAAGATAGAACCTCCAAATTTGGTATCAGGGTGTCCCTTCCTATTTCGTAAGTGTCTTTGAAATTTGGGTCCCATTGGAGTAGTGGGTCGGGGACCAGCCACTCAGTTCCGAGGACCTTAAAGCATATTTTCGAAATTAATAAAGATAGTAATTTGAAACAAGTGTAGAAGTTGCAAGTTTCGCATATGGGTGTTATTTACTATTTCCTGCTCGTCCCCATAATTTGGGATCAATTGAGGTGGTGGTTCAGTACTTCTCTTAAACCCCTTCAAGTTTTAAAAGCTTATCATCGAAATTAATAAAAATTATAATTTAAAATTAAGATAGAACCTCCAATTGTTTTTTTTTTTTTTTTTTTGCCCGCACCTCTACGTGCTAACTGTTCACTGTGATAGGCTAAACAGCCTGACTATATATGTGCATGTCGGAACAGGGGAGATATATTCATATATTAGAACTGATCAAATGAATTCCACATACAATTTACACATGAGATAGTACTACGCCTTATAACATGTAGAAATGTCTTAGATTTTCAATAAATGCAGTTCTATTTTTGTTTATATTGTAATATTTTGTATTAGATTTATATGGTATTCTATATCAGTGAGTTATATTATTTAATTGAATTATTTGTTTACATTTTGTATTTGTTTATATTGTTATATTTATGTATTTTTTATTAAAGATATATAATTATAAATTATTAATTAAGCCATTAATTTGAACCCAAAGGCGAATGGTAGCTGAGTCGAGTTGAAAACCAGATAAAAGTTTTTTCACTTTCACTGGGATTCGAACCCGGGGCCTTTCGCATGAAAGGTTGGCACTCTAACCACTGTGCCACCCAGCTTGTATATATGTGTTGGATTAACTAGTATTGAAAGTACGTCGGGGACTACATATGGGTGAAATCGGAACACGGGTTCGGGTTTTGGAACTTTTGATCGTTTGTGTAAATAAAAATTTAATAGTGAGGTAAGTAATAATTTCCAAATAAAAAAATATATAATAGTATATAATTCATATTATTACTAATTCGGTAATTATATAAATTCTTTTTTATGTTATTTTATGATATGTATATATATATATATATATATATATATATATATATATATATATAATATATTTTATATTTATCAAAATAAAAATAATAAAATAGATTTTCAATTTAATAAAAAAAAATTTATTATTTTATAAAACTTTGCGAATGTACCTACCTAAATATTATACACCTCTATGCATTTATTAACTTATAATTATATATTTTGTATGTATTTAATTAATGAGAAGATGTATATATTACATTTACTTATAAAACAAAATTATTTAAAAAATTTTTTAAGTAAAATGTTTTTCTAAATTACAGTTATTATATTATATTTAATTTTTTTTATGTTTGAATTTGCTTTAAATTGAAGATTTAGCACATTTTATATAAATGAGGGTCTAGAACGGAGTGATAGTGTTCCTTTTATCAAATTTTAAACATTAGTCTCAGGTTCAAATCCTGATGGTTGTGAAAGACACATTTTAATTTTTTAATTTGTTATACCCTACACCTATAGAATAGGTAAAGGGGTATATTAACTTTGGTATGGTGTTTGTAACCACCTAAACGAAGCGAGCTAGATATGAAAAGTATATATATTTGTGATCAGCGTGACCGCCTTAGTCGATATAGCCATGTCCGTCCGTCCGTCCGTAGGCACGATAACTCAAAAAATAATGGAGCTATCTTGATGAAATTTTAACTGTAGGTTACTAGGACTGAAAGTACGGCGGGGATTGCATATGGGCGAAATTGGCCCATGGGTTCGGATTCTGGACCTTTTAATCGATCGAAGGGCTAACGAACATATATAAAAAATCACAATAACTCAACAACTAATGACGCTATTTTTATCAAATTTGTGCTGTAGGTTACTAGTAATGAAACTACTTCGAGGACTGCGTAAGTTCGGGATTGGACCATGGGTTCGGAACCTAGAGCTTTTTGATCGAATTTAGGCCAAACGAGCATAATTCTGAAACCAATGAAGATAGAACCTCCAAATTTGGTACCAGGGTGTCCCTTCCTATTTCCTTAGTGTCCTTGAAATTTGGGCCCCATTGGAGTAGTGGGTCGAGGACCAGCCACACATTTCCGAAGACCTTAAATCATATCTTTAAAATTAATAAAGATAGCAATTTGAAAAAATTTAGAAGCTTCAAATTTGGTGTTCTTCACTATCTCTTGCGTGCACCCCTAATTTGCGATCAATTGGAGTGGTGGTTCAGTACCCCTTTTAGACTTCCAAAAGTTAAAAAGCTTATAATCGAAATTACTAAAAATAGTAACTTAAAATTAAGATAGAACGTTCAAATTTTGTACAAGGGTTAACTAGTACTTAAAGTACAGTGCGGACTGTTAAAAACCGAAATCAGCCCAAGGGTTCGGATTCTGGACCTTTTAATCCGTGTCAGGGCTAACGAATATATGTAAAAAATCACGATAACTCAACAACTAATGACGCTATCTTCATGAAATTTTTGCTGTAGGTTATTGGTAATGAAACTACGGCGGCAATTGCGCACGGTGATGTTTGGACAATGGGTTCGGAACTTAGAACTTTTTGATCGAATTTAGGCCAAACTAGCATAATTCCGTAACCAATGAAGATAGAACCTCCAAATTTGGTATCAGAGTGTCACTTTCGGTTAACTAAGTCTCCTTGAAGTTTGAGTCCAATTGGAGTAGTGGGTGGGGACCAGGCACTCAGTTCCGAGGACCTTAAAGCATATTTTCGAAATTAATAAAGATAATAACTTGAAACAAAAGTAGAAGCTTCAAATTTGGCACATGGGTGTTCTTTACTATTTCCTGCGTGTCCCTCTAATTTTGGATCAATTGGAGTGGTGGTTCAGTACCTCTCTTAGACCCACCAATGTGTAAAAGCTTATCATCGAAATTAATAAAACTAGTAACTTAAAATTAAGATAACACGTTCCAATTGTGTACAAGAGTTAACTAGTATTGAAAGTATGAGGCGGACTTCATATGGGCGAAATCGTACCATGCTTTCGAGTTCTGAAACCCTTGAAAAGATCAAGGGCTAACAAACATATATATTATGAATATATTTCCTACTTCCTATGTGTCCCCGAAATTTTGACTTAATTGTAGTGGTTCAGCTATGTTCAAAGGTACTTGCTGCATTTATGTAAAATTTATTTTTATATTTAAATGAATGATAATATGAAAAGGTCTAAATTTGTATATGTATTTTAGAAATACATTTATTGCATATTTTGCGTTTATAAGCTTTTCTAATAGGTACATAAACAAGCCATTTAAAATAATTGCAATTTTGAAAAATTTTAATTATTAAATATATTAGCTTTTTATCACAAAATTTAATAATTGAAATTTTTTCATTTAGTAATTGAATTGGAATAAATATATTTTCATTTGTTTCAAGTTTTTTTGTTTTAATATTTTTAAATAGATAAATTAGTAAGAATTTGTAATATTTTTTTATAGATAATGTAATTAGAAAATGTTTTAGTATTGTAAAGTTAATTTGGTTAGCTATGTCTTACGATCAAATTATTAACAGCTCTTATGGTGTTAAAACGACTTATGGATATGTCCTTAAATTTGAACCAAATAGGTGTAGGGTATTTCTAAGTCGGTTGCACAGACTGACTTTTTCTTTACTTGTTTTTTATCTACTTTGCAGTTGTTGTTTTTTAAAAATAGATTTCAGTGTATAACTGCAAGAGTGAACTGTATTGTTTAACAGCAACACGCATATAAAATTTGGCAAAAGGCAATCGGCCACACATATTTTATTATACAAAGAAGTTTGAAAGCTTTTCCAACTTTAAGTCTAGAACACTGCTCGTACCCAAAGACCTTTACATACAAATTTGCATGATAATCTACTAGCAGATGTACCCGGTTTGCCAATAGATTTTTAATAATTTAAATTTATATTTTATAATATGTATATGTACAAGGCAAACATTTTTTTTGTTTTTTATAGCGTATAGGCTTTAACCTTGCTCAGTCAATTATAAGGTACGGAGAGTATTCGTCGAAAATTACCGTGGTATAGCTATTCTATCAACTATTCCAAAGTTGTTCGAAAAAATTATTGTAGACAAAAGTACACCCATCATTAATACAAAACTAAGCGAACATTCAGAAAAGGTCTCATTCATTCAGAAAGTTATGCTTTTTAATTAAATTTCATATTAATTTTGAGTTTTAGCTAAAAGAACTTTTTGTTCAAATAAAGTAAAAAAAAAAAAAAATAATAAATTTAAATAACATAGCATTTTCCTTCTCATTAATTTTTTCGTAAGCCTTTTTATACCCTACACCTATAGAATAGGTAAAGGGGTATATTAACTTTGGTATGGTGTTTGTAACCACCTAAAGGAAGCGAGCTAGATATGGAAAAGTATATATATTTGTGATCAGCGTAACCGCCTTAGTCGATATAGCCATGTCCGTCCGTCCGTCCGTCCGTCCGTAGGCACGATAACTCAAAAAATAATGGAGCTATCTTGATGAAATTTTAACTGTAGGTTACTAGGAGTGAAAGTACGGCGGGGATTGCATATGGGCGAAATCGGCCCATGGGTTCGGATTCTGGACCTTTTAATCGAATTTAGGCCAAACGACATAATTCCGAAACCAATGAAGATAGAACCTCCAAATTTAGTATCAGGGTGTCCCTTCCTATTTCCTAAGTGCCTTGTGAATTTGGGTCCCATTGGAGTAGTGGGTCGGGGACCAGCCACACATTTCCGAAGACCTTAAAGCATATCTTTAAAATTAATAAAGATAACAACTTGAAAAAATGTAGAAGCTTCCAATTTGCCACAAGGGTGTTCTTTACTATCTCTTGCGTGTTCCCCTAATTTGGGATCAATTGGAGTGGTGGTTCTGTACCCCTCTCAGACCTCCCAAGTTTTAAAGGCTTATAATCGAAATTACTAAAAATAGTTATTTAAAATTAGGATAGACCGTTCAATTTGTGTACAAGGGTTAACTAGTACTATAAGTACAGCGCGGACTATATAAGGGCGAAATCAGCCCAACCGTTCGGATTCCGGACCTTTTAATCGATGTCAGGGCTAAGGAACATATATAAAAAATCACGATAACTCAACAACTAATGAGGCTATCTTCATGAAATTTGTGCTGTAGGTTATTGGTAATGAAACTACGGCGGTGATCACGTACGGTGAGGATTGGACAATGGGTTCGGAACATAGAACTTTTTGATCGAATTTAGGCCAAACGAGCATAATTCCGAAACCAATGAAGATAGAACCTCCAAATTTGGGATCAGGGTGTCCCTTCCTATTTCGTAAGTGTCTTTGAAATTTGGGCCCCATTGGAGTAGTGGATCGGGGACCAGCCACTCAGTTCCGAGGACCTTAAAGCATATTTTCGAAATTAATAAAGATAGTAATTTGAAACAAGTGTAGAAGTTGCAAGTTTCGCATATGGGTGTTATTTACTATTTCCTGCTCGTCTCCATAATTTGGGATCAATTGAGGTGGTGGTTCAGTACTTCTCTTAAACCCCTTCAAGTTTTAAAAGCTTATCATTGAAATTAATAAAAATCATAACTTAAAATTAAGATAGAACCTCCAATTGTGTTGGATTAACTAGTATTGAAAGTACGTCGGGGACTACATATGGGCGAAATCGGAACACGGGTTCGGGTTCTGGAACTTTTGATCTTTTGTGTAAATTAAAATTTAATAGTGAGGTAAGTAATAATTTCCAAATAAAAAAATATATAATAGTATATAATATAATAATTCATATTATTACTAATTCGGTAATTATATAAATTCTTTTTTATGTTATTTTACGATATGTATATATATATATATATATATATATATATATAATATATTTTATATTTATCAAAATAAAAATAATAAAATAGATTTTCAATTTAATAAAAAAAAATTTATTATTTTATAAAACTTTGCGAATGTACCTACCTAATATTATACACCTGTATGCATTTATTAACTTATAATTATATATTTTGTATGTATTTAATTAATGAGAAGATGTATATATGTATTACATTTACTTATAAAACAAAATTATTTAAAAAATTTTTTAAGTAAAATGTTTTTCTAAATTACAGTTATTATATTATATTTAATTTTTTTTATGTTTGAATTTGCTTTAAATTAAAGATCTAGCACGTATTATATAACAGAGAGTTTAGAACGGAGTGATAGTGTTCCTTTTATCAAATTTTAAACATTAGTCTCAGGTTCAAATCCTGATGGTTGTGAATGACACATTTTATTTTTTTAATTTGTTTTTTTTTCATTTTAAATTATTTTTTTATACCCTACACCTATAGAATAGGTAAAGGGGTATATTAACTTTGGTATGGTGTTTGTAACCACCTAAAGGAAGCGAGCTAGATATGGAAAAGTATATATATTTGTGATCAGCGTGACCGCCTTAGTCGATATAGCCATGTCCGTCCGTCCGTCCGTCCGTCCGTAGGCACGATAACTCAAAAAATAATGGAGCTATCTTGATGAAATTTTAACTGTAGGTTACTAGGACTGAAAGTACGGCGGGGATTGCATATGGGCGATATCGGCCCATGGGTTCGGATTCTGGACCTTTTAATCGGTTTCAGGGCTAACGAACAAATATAAAAAATCACGATAACTCAACAACTAATGACGCTATCTTCATCAAATTTGTGCTGTAGGTTACTAGTAATGAAACTACTTCGGGAATTGCGTAAGGTCGGGATTGGACCATGGGTTCGGAACCTAGAACTTTTTGATCGAATTTAGGCCAAACGAGCATAATTCCGAAACCAATGAAGATAGAACCTCCAAATTTAGTATCAGGGTGTCCCTTCCTATTTCCTAAGTGTCTTGTGAATTTGGGTCCCATTGGAGTAGTGGGTCGGGGACCAGCCACACATTTCCGAAGACCTTAAAGCATATCTTTAAAATTAATAAAGATAACAACTTGAAAAAATGTAGAAGCTTCCAATTTGCCACAAGGGTGTTCTTTACTATCTCTTGCGTGTTCCCCTAATTTGGGATCAATTGGAGTGGTGGTTCTGTACCCCTCTCAGACCTCCCAAGTTTTAAAGGCTTATAATCGAAATTACTAATAAAAATAGTTACTTAAAATTAGGATAGACAGTTCAGATTGTGTACAAGGGTTAACTAGTACTATAAGTACAGCGCGGACTATATAAGGGCGAAATCAGCCCAACGGTTCGGATTCCGGACCTTTTAATCGATGTCAGGGCTAAGGAACATATATAAAAAATCACGACAACTCAACAACTAATGAGGCTATCTTCATGAAATTTGTGCTGTAGGTTATTGGCAGCGAAACTACGACGGTGATTACGTACGGTGAGGATTGGACAATGGGTTCGGAACTGAGAACTTTTTGATCGAATTTAGGCCAAACGAGCATAATTCCGAAACCAATGAAGATAGAACCTCCAAATTTGGAATCAGGGTGTCCCTTCCTATTTCGTAAGTGGCTTTGAAATTTGGGCCCCATTGGACTAGTGGATCGGGGACCAGCCACTCAGTTCTTAGGACCTTAAAGCATATTTTCGAAATTAATAAAGATAGTAACTTGAAACAAATGTAGAAGCTTCAAATTTGGCCCAGGATGTTCTTTACTATTTCTTGCGTGCCCCCCTAATTTGGGATCAATTGGAGTGGTGGTTCAGAACCTCTCTTAGACCCCCCAATGTGTAAAAGCTTATCATCGAAATTAATAAAACTAGTAACTTAAAATTAAGATAGAGCGTTCCAATTGTGTACAAGGGTTAACTAGTATTGAAAGTATGACGGAACTGCATATGGGCGAAATCGTACCATAATTTCGGGTTCTGGAACCCTTGAAAAGTTCAAGGACTAACAAACATATATCTTAAAAACACCATAACTCAAACACTAATGCCGGTATTTTGATGAAATTTAACAGTAGGTTACTAGTAATGAAAGTACCATGGGAATTGGTTCTGGTCGAGTTTAATTTCGAAGCCAAAGAATATATTTCCTATGTCCTATGTGTCTCCGAAATCTAGACTTAATTGTAGTGGTTCAGCTATGTTCAAAGGTACTTGCTGCATTTATGTAAAATTTATTTTTATATTCAAATGAATTATATGAAAAGGTCTAAATTTGTAATTGTATTTTAGAAATACATTTATTGCATATTTTGCGTTTATAAGCTTTTCTATTAGGTATATAAACTAACCATTTAAAATAATTGCAATTTTTAAAAATTTGGATTATTAAATATATTATGCTTTGATTATCTTTTTATCACAAAATTTAATAATTAGAATTTTTTCATTTTGTAATTGAATTGGAATAAATATATTTTCATTTATTTCAAGTTTTTTTGTTTTTTAATATTTTTAAATAGATAAATTAGTAAGAATTTGTAGTATTTTTTAATAGATAGTGTAATTAGAAAATGTTTTTAGTATTATAAAGTTAATTTGGTTAGCTATGTCTTACGATCAAATTAATAACAGCTTCTATGGTGTTAAAATGACTTATGGATATGTCCTTAAATTTGAACCAAATAGGTGTAGGGTATTTCTAAGTCGGTTGCACCGACTGACTGTTTCTTTACTTGTTTTTTTTTATATTTTATTTTAATTATAAGCGCCAGTCATTAAAAATTAATACATATATGTATATATATATATAGTAGAAAGAAACAAAATAATGGGCGGTTCTAATCCTACATATTTATTTTATAACTGTAATTGAATTTTCGGATAACAAACAATCCAACAAACAATGTTTACATGCATTTTAATATTACAAGTATTTAAACATATAACAGTGACTTAAGCACCCTTAATATATAAATATTTTGTTCGAACATAAGAATATATATTATATACGAACTATTAAATAAATATATACACATGTTTAGATGGTGGGGTGAAATAAACTCGAGCGAAATAAAGTGAAATTTGCAATTCTATATTAACAATTCTAAAAAAAAACGCTTCGCGAAATAAATCGATTACAAATTAAATCGAATTTGTTCAATATCTTAAAAATTGAAAAAAAGTTATATATTTAGTGGGTTAGAGAAGGGGTTAATCATGGGACCATTGGTTTAGGTCAAAAATTCTATAGTAAGAATTTTTTTAAGTACTTTTCAAATATCAATAGATTTATAGATTCATGTGTTCATAGATTAATAGATTCCGAATTAGGAGAGATTTTAGAGTTCAATACAAACAACTAAGGGTAACCTCATTGCTTGTAATCTGAATATAATTCTGATTTAATTTGGTTCAGTCACTAATCAACCTAAAATATCCTATTTAAACTGATATTACTGAAAAGGAAGTTTTAAAATTAAACGAGTTCTATTGTATATTTAATAATAAAGGAAAGTTGGCAACCCTAATATTTTAAACAACTTTTTCACTAATTCAGCTAAATTTCGCTGTCAAAACTTATATTCCTGAAAAGAAAGTTTGCTAATTAATATGAATTCCCTTGATCATTTAATATTAATGAGAAGTTGGCAACCCTAATTTTGTAATAAATTTTTTAAACAAATGATAAATGTTCTTGTAGTTGTTAGAAACTTAGGAAAACAAATTGTGAGACTAACTTATTAAATTTTTAAATTCGTTTTGGTTTAATTTCCTTTCGACTTTATTTCACCCCTCCATTGAACATAAAATTTTTTTTTAAATTCAGGACATTGTTGTTGTTGCTACTGCTGCTTTAAATAAACAATATTTAAACGTATGTTAAGTGTATCCTTAAACATATGTGTATATACACCCATAAATAATATTATCTAGTATAAATGTATGAACGTATATAATTCGTATGAAATAAAAATTAAAAACTAAATATTAAAACAATAGTCGGGGGTTTTTTTTTTAAATTATATATATATATTAGTTCGTGATTCTATTTTTATATTTATGGTATTCTAAATGATGTTTCTTAATGTTGTTGTTTTAATGTTGCGGGTCTGTTGAAGATGCAATAATAACAATAATAAAAAAAAAAATTTAAGAGGGCGACTAAACAGTAACAAGTAACAGTCCAGAATATATAAAATCAAATGTATCAAATTCATTTTCAGAAACTTTAAATTGATGTTAATTTGTTGTGACTGGTGTAATGAACACCCTGAAAATTGTATCAAAATATCTAAATATCTTAAGATTGTTTGTTTCTGTTTTTTTTTTTTTTGGGTTATTTAATATTTATAATTTTTGTTGACTTTTAACACACACTTATTTAGTAGCTATAGAAGACCACAGCATGATTCTGAAGTAAATTTTGAAAATGGAGTACATATATATATATAAACTCATAGTTAGTGAAGTTAATATGAGATGGCCAATGGTGGAAAAAACAAAATTTATTATAAAAATGACACGTGCGGGTGGATATTGAACTGTAAAGTTGTGTTTATACGCTTTAGTTTGTTTTGACAGTTTCTTTTAATATTTAAGTGGAATTTTTTTGGTGGTTGTTGTTTTTAGAGTTTTTCTATTCTGATCTGGTAAATTGATGACTGGTAGTGAGTAATGGTAGTTAAAGTTATATCCAATTAATAGGATTTTTTCTTTTAACTAATGGTCTTAGTAACAATGATATAAAATATAGTTTGAGTATCCATTTCTTGGGGTATTCTGAACCTTATTAGGTAAGATTCAATACATGATGATGTTTAGAAGTTTTACTATATAATTAAGTTTAATTAAGTTGGATAATTATATACAAATTTTTAGAGACCTATTAAAGGATAAATTATTTATGGGACCTATTATTTAAATGTACCAAGTTGGATTGAAGGATTTTTCCATCAGTAAAACCTCGGAAACCACCAAAGAATTTTCATATCAAATTAATTTTGAAAAGGTGGATTAGGAAGAGCTATAAACTTTCCATTTAAAATCAATTTATTCTCATTGAGCTATGCCCAATTTACTACATTAATCTTCTATTTTATTTTATGAAATTATAGCTCAATGAGGAGGATTCAATACCATAAGAAGCAAAACAATCAGGAGTATTTGTTTAACATTGAGTAGGCACTAGAAAATTTTTGGAATTTTACACAAAGTGATTCCTTAACAGCAGTGTTAACAAAAAAAAAACGAAGTGCTTGTTGTTCTTTTTTTTCGAAGGGATGGAAAGCTCAAACGCCACCCATTGAAACTGTTCGGTTTTTCTTTGGGTAGTGTGTGACCTCAACACACCAAAACCACACTCTTTGGCAACAGGGATGGGGATATACAAGGATTTGGGGTTATGGTGGAACTTATTTGGGATTTCTGGATTATGAAGGATGGGGTAAATTCGATGGAATATTTAGAAGTAAGATGTTAATATTCTTCTTAAATTTGACTAAAATGTATATACATGCATTATCAACTTTGTGCAACACATTTTTTCGAATATGGTTCTATAGACGTGATGAGTGCATTCACAAACGAATTTCCATAAGTCGTGTTACGCCATCTGCTTAGCTCAACTGTTCAGCGACAAGCACTTGTTGTCTTCATTGTTTCATAACAAGGTGGAGGCATAAGTTGTTAAATTTTTTTAGAACACGTGTAAGTCCCTACAAGATATCTAAAAAACAAGGTCAGTGACATAACTTTATGGCGATGGCTGAGTAGAGTTAGCGTTGAGGTAACAATGGGATCATTTATAAGACGAATAACTCTTTTTAGCACTTTATCGATGAATAAAAGAATGAGACCCTAGTCTAGTTTCATTCGGCTGTAGTACATCTAAAAGTACATTATCTTAAGAGTATTGCAATTAAATCGAATAGCAACTACTTTCCAATTAATTGTAACCGAATAAATGTTTTTTTTTTTTAAATTAAAACAAAAGTTATTGACCATCCATATATTTGTTAATTGAAATTTACACGTGCGTAGGTAATTATATTTCAGTCTCCCATTTATTTAAACAGCTTTCATTATAATTAATTTATTAATTTTAATTATTAATTAATTTTTTTTTGAAGTAGACGACTTGCATTACAAAAAAAAAATTAAAAATAAAAGTGTTTTATTTTAAGTCACCACATTTTTTTTTTGTATATCTATAAGATTAATATACAAATTGTATCTATAAGATTGAAAAAAAATAATGTTATCATACTAATTGCAAATATCTGGTAGATGATTCAATTTTATTCAACAAAGAAAACAACTAGCAAAAAAAAAAAATACAAAGTAATTAATAAAAAAAAAAAAATTATATTTTAAAATTACAGACATAAGAAGACGGTGTTTTTTATTTTACATTTTATACTTTTGTAAGCTCATTAACTTTTCAAGTCGTGTTTATCACGTTTTATTTACCTGGTTGTGTGTTTTTAAGCTTTTTACTCATACCGTATTTTTTTCTGTTTTTTTTTTGTTTTTTTTTTTTTTTCAAATTTGATTTTATAACATTTTTTTAGCATATGTATAAACTAATTATTATTATCAACTACTTGTATATATATAAATTCCTTAATTATTAAGGAAGTGCGGGTATACTTTAAAAAAAAATGTGTGGGGGTGGAGGGAGCTACATATATACTTTTATAGATATTTCCGTATAAACAAAAATTTTTCGCATAAATTTAAAAAAAAGTTTAAAGTAAAAAAAAACTTTTGCCGACAATTGAAAAAAAAAAAAAACAAAATTTAAATTAAATTAAATTTCACCTGTTGAGTTTGTTTTTGTTGTTTTTTTTTTCTTATTTTTTGTTGTTTTTTTTTTATTTATTAATTTTCAAAATCATTAATCAATCAAAGAAATACCTCTCATATAATTATTTATTTATTTGTTTGTTTGTTTGTTTGTTTGTATATATGTATGTATGTATATATGAATATATATGTTGTATTTGTATGTTATCAAGTAATTTTTAAACACTTAACAATTACGATCTGAACAAATATCGATTGAAAGTTTATATAAAAAAAAAAAATAAGTTAACGATGCCGACAAAAAAAAAACTCAAAATTTATTTGCATAACTTTTTTTTTTCTTAAGTTTTTTTTTTTAAATTCATTTTTATTTTTATAATTAGGATGTTGTTCCGAAAGATACCCATATTAATTAACCGTTATTTTAAGGTTTTTCTTTCAAATTATCTGAGCTAGAAAATATTTAATATAAAAAAAAATTGTATTCGGCACGTCCTGACGTATTCAAATGACAATTACTCGAACCCCAACTTCATTTCATTCCAGAGCTCAAGAACATTAAGCAAACAGGACAGAACTACCTTTTGTACATTATTTTAATTTTCTCACTTTACTAATTCTGGAGATAGATCTTGGAAGGTGGGTAGGTCTAGGAAGGCGTGTGGTAGCTACACGAAACACTACTTTTATTCTTGAATTTAGATTAAACAAAACAGAATCCTTTTGCACCCAATTTCAAATTCCAATCTTTATCAATTTCGAAATTCGGTCTTGGGAGGTATGTAATAAGTACGCACACCACCACATCAATTCATTTCAAAAATCAAGAACATAATAGAAATTGAATATAACTACCGTGTACCAAATTTTAACTTTCTGACTTTATTAATTCTGAAATATGCTGGCTAGGTATTGGAAGACGTGTATAGTAGCTATCCGAAGAACTACCTTAATTCCTCTCAAAATAGATATAAGAGGGTTAACAGCAAAGAATACTCTTGAACCAAATTCCTATCTTTATCAATTTCGAAGATATGCTTATTCGGTTTTGGGAGGGGCATGTGATAGTTATTTCCCAACTACAAATTTAATTAATTTAAAAATTCAAGATATAATAGAAACCCTATATATAACTACCTTATACCCAATTTCAAGTTTCAATTTTTTAACGATCGGACAGGCGGACAATAAATCGAATAAGAGCATAGTTTAGACATTTATATGAATGTTTTTAATAGAGGTAATTATATTAGAATATTGGAGTAGAGGTGTTTATAGTAGAGTAGTAAAGATATATAATTTTCAACACTATGCTTTTACCGAAGCTCTTATCAGTTATCGCAGCTCCAATATAAACGCACCCTAACTTAGGTTAGTAGTTATTTAAAAACAATTCTACCTTTACATTGTAAGTAGAATAATTCTGAAAAATTTTCTAATATTAATTCACTAGTGATGTCACTTTTAGGAACCATCCCCCATTTTTTTTAACTCCAAATACATTTTAAATGTGTATATATGTTATAATATGAATGTTTATTATTCAATTATTAAAATTTTTGTATAAATTTCACCGTAATAGTCATTATTTCGTTTCATTTCATTTTATGACTTTATGAATGAAATAAAAATAATAAAAAACAGAAAAAAACAACAACAAAATTAACATATAAATGAAACTTAGTGAAAAGTTTACACTTTAAAACTTAGTCGTATTTTGCTTATAACGTATAATAAACTTTTTTTTTTATTTCTTTACAGAAAGTTCACACAAAAATTGCACTGTGCTCTTTGTGTGTGTACCTAGGTATCTAATACTTATGTACATATTATTTAAAGTATTGAAAAAAAAAGAATAACAAAAAAAAAAAATAAAAATTGAAAAAAAATGGAGTTTTTTTTTATTAGAAAACTTTTTTTTATAAAAAAAAATGTGCGATTATAAAATTTTTTGATATCGAAATTCAATTAAGATGAAATTGGAGTTAAATAAGAAATACTTACTTATTAAATATGATTTATGATTATCTAATAGATATGATATGATGATATTAAAATTAATTATTCATTTTTATAGTTATACAAACACACAATTATCCTATTAAATTTATTTTTGGAATAAGTTAGTTAGGCTTCAAATATACAGGATAACATCTCTACTTAAATCATAACTCAAAATTGCTTTTTAGTAAGCTTCTTCTCCCACTTCCTATTTTTAAAACCCAAATGTGTATTTGTATAAAAGGTCTAAAACTAAAGTTTGATTTAGATTTTGGCAGGTAAAACTCGAACACAATCTAGTGCAGCATTATACAGTTATAATTCTAAATCGCTATTCAATCAGCTTCTTTTCCCAGTTTCCCTCAAAAGTCTAAATCTAATACCAGATTTTGAAATAGGGGTACTTTTGGTATTATAGTAAAACTCCAACACTACTCATTGCAGCCATGGATACTATCGCTCTGGGTGATTTCAAACTATTTCCATCCACTATTGCAAACAAAAACATATTATTGTTAATCGAATGGGCACTGAGGCGTTGAATATAAAACATAATTAATTCGGATTGAGAGGTTAAAAAAATTAAAAAAATATTAGAATTTTTGTTTCTCTTTTCCAATCCAATCCTAAAGATCATTTTGACTTCATATTTCATTGCATTGTACATAATTTGTAAATCTTTTATATGCAAAGTTAAGTTCAGAATCGATATGTCATTACAATAGTTTTTTCAATAAATCAACAGAACAGCTTCACTCTTATAAGTTGAATCCGGAGAGAAGATTTGAGATCATTTATATTGCCATAACAATTAAAAAAAATTTTTAATATTGTACAATAATTTCATTCCATTGATTTGTAAATTTAAACGTTAGAAAACATCATATTTTGGCCACATTATGCGCGGAAACAAATATGAATTGCTTCAACTTATTATCCAAGGCAAAATTGAAGGACGAAGGGGCATAGGTAGAAAACAAATGTCATGGCTAAGAAACATCAGACAGTGGACAGGCGTTTCAGACATAGGAGAGTTAATGCACACAGCCAGGGATCGCATTAATCATCAACAGTTGATCAACAGCATCATATGATCGCTAACATCCAATAATGGATATGTAGTAAAAGAAGAAGAAGATTTGTAAATCATAAATCTAGGTCTAATTTCAATACTCTAATTTTTCTGAAATGTTTTAAACTTCGATTCCCTTACTTATACTTCAAGTTACAAAACGTGATAAGTGGTATACGTTAATCCAGGCCTCGAGAAAGCGATTTCTTAAAAATATTTAAACATTGGGTTTTCATATAAGTGGCCCGATAAATAAGTGCAGCGCACATTATATGACTACATTCTCGCAAAAAAATCGATCGACAGCTCTCAGCGTATTCAAGGCCTTACTTCTAGTAATTGACTGGTATTGCTTGTATAATAACTTAAAACTATTCAAGCAATTATTTGAATTAAACAATTTCTTGTTGTTAATAAAAATTATAAATTAGATACAGTTTAAATGTCAAAAAAAAAAATAAAATTCTATTTATTTTTCCGCTAATGATAAATTCAATTTCCACATTTCCCTATTTATATACTTATATATATAATATATAAGTATATAAAATTGATTCATTTTTGATGATGACATTTTTTTCCATTTGTTCTTCAAAAATTGTTTTACTTTTTTTTTTTTTGCTTTTAACATGCTTTTTACATTTAACATTTTATAAAATAACATACGGTTAAGAGAGTATGGCATGGTTGGTTGTCGGAAACAGGAAACGGGAAGTCCATCATATTATATATGCTATTACATACTTTATATTTAATACTCTCTACATACGATATAATAAGTTATTTATAGACAGTTAATTTTTAACATTTTTATACTTAGATCATAGAAATTTTTAATTTTTTATAAGTGTAGTTGTATATGTGTAAAATATTTTGAGTGTATGTAGGTGATTCATATAAGTATGTTAAGCTCATTTAGTCACAGTCATCAAACGTATATAAAATTGGTATACAATATTTTATATTGGGTGGCCCTCCCTTGCATGTTAAAAACTTGGACATTTTTAACTGAATTTACAATGTTAAAATTATCACATTTATATGGTTAACTAGCATAAGTTATATCTGATATATGGTTTGAATTTATAATATTAAGTCAGTGTTAGTATGATAATTGATGATGATATCGATGATAATGTTGATGATGATGATGATGATGATGCTGCTCTTGGTTGAATGACGATGAAAAAATTGAAAAAAAAAAAATTGTGTATTCTACAAAGCGTAACTAACTGTAAGAAAATTACAATGTAGTTTCAATGCAAAAATATGTATGTATATATGTAGATATATGTATGTAGAGAAGTGTACATGACCGTATATCGGAAAGTAAAAAAATTGAAAAATTCTAAAGTACAATTTTTTTTTTATTTCGGAGTACATATTTTGCTAAAAGGGGTGAAAATTATTGGAAATAAATTAAGAATACCGTTGAACCTAGGATTTCTAAGTTATTTCGTAGGTTTGGGAATTGTATTGAGGAATTATAATGAGGGCTCTAAGGGATTCACAGGCACATGAAATACAGTCAAACAATTGAGAAATACAGGCAAGTGCGACTACGCGCAAAAGAAATGCAGGCATAAGGCACGCTCCCCAATTTTGTAATTTAATGTATGTAGCACTGTAGCACTCCTTAATTTGGTTTATAGGATGGCTTCGAGTTTGACCAGAGTTTAAAATATACAAGTATTAACTTTCTATATAGTTCGGTATTCCTCCATTTATTTCATGATGCATCTCTCATATTCGTTAGTTACTACTTTATTATATACTTATCAATTAATTCAATATCCGAATCGAATAGTGAAGTACATAATGACAACATCATTTTATTTAACTCAGTACATAAAAAAATTTATGTTATTGCATAAACGTGCAGTGCATTTTTCCTATGTAATAAATAACAGTATTAAGTACTTTTATTGCATCAATAGAGTTATCAAATTCTCAATATTAAAACTAAAAGTTTTAAAATTTCAAGATTTGGTGATAACCAAAATGGAGATGAAATTTTTGGCAACTACATTCTTGAGAAATCCTTAGATTATTATTTGGAACTATAGTTAAAATTTTTAAAATATCGAATTTCTGTAGGACTTCTTGAGGAATTGTAAGAGGGTTTTAATTTTAAAATCTAGAACCTGTTACTTAAGAAACTGTTTAATTAGAGTTCTGAACTCAATTTCAAGTTTTTTAGGTATTGAATTTCTCAAGGGTTTCTTAAGGAAGTGTCAGAGGTTTTCATAATAAAATCTAGATCAGTTTAAATTAGCTTAATTGAAGCTTAACTAAACAAGGTTATTTGAAGGTCATTATAAAAATTTTCTCTGAATTTAGAAGACATTAGCCACCCTATCCATTTAGGCTAAGGTGTGAAATTTTTTGTTACAGACCATAGATTCCGAATTCAATAACTCCAGTGCTATTTTAACTAGATTCACGGCTATTTGTAATAGATGGACTCCAGGACTATTTTGTAATAGTTTCAAGTAATTTTCTCCAGTTTAATTTTAAATAGCCATTAAACTATTAATTTTTATTTAAATTTATATATGTACTTTAAATACATTTTTTATAAGTTGTATTAAATTTAGTACAATAAAAATACTTCTAAACTTAAACTTTAAAATGATTTTATACTCATTAATATATTTCAGAATATATAAAACGAATGATTTCTTGCACTCGTTATCACACACTCAACTTCTAACAAACTCTAAAAATTTTTTTATCAAAAAAAAAACAAGAAAAATGCACAAAAAAAAAAATTATGTGAGCAAATGATGTAATCCCCGCACTTTATTATCCCATTTATAACAGCAAAATGTTAAGTACCCAATAGAAGGAAGCCGAAACATTAAATCAAAAAAAGAAAAATAAAATTTGTAAAAATGTTATACATATATATATATTTATATATACATATATATTTAATATGAATATGTATATTCAATAAAATATAAAACATCACCCTTTCATTTTCTGGAATATAAGAATAAAAAATTACACGATAAGTATTCAAGACCCAATGTACAAGGGTTATAAACATTAGGTACTATATAACAGTTGAGAAATGAAATAATATTAAGATTTAAAACATATGTATACATACATTTGTACAAGAAAAAATTGAGTTACAGTGTTGGAGAAAACAGCTTCTCTGGATAACGTTGAATAGAACTTGTTACTCAGAATTCGGTTAGAAGTGCAATGCAAAGCTTTGTAAGGGAAGATCTTCTTTGATTCGATACAATCTATGGGTTTAAGCATTGTTTAAATTTTTTAATTAAGAATTGTCTTTACACACCTGTTGTGTCGTTTTTTTTTACGAAGACATGAAAAACTTTGAAACCCAACTATTGGAACTGTGCGTAGTTCCTATAGACAGAATGTGACTTAATCACTCCAAAACCACAATCATTTTTTAACCAAATTTTAGCATGGGACTTGAGATATAAATGCACTGCTGGGTTGGTTTTAGGGATGTGAAAGGATTTAAGGGACAAGTACGTTAAATCCAGTGATCTGTAATAATTTCCGACTAAAATTTAGCGATAATTCCCAGCTTCGGCTAATTACAACCTTAACTATAATAATCTTAAAAATACCTAAGTCTAGCTCAAGTAGTCAAATCTGATAGAATTTTTCAACTTACTTAATCTAGTGATAATTCCCGGCTTCGATTAATTACAACCTTAACTATAATGGTCTTAAAGAAACTTAAGTCTAGTGGTCAAATGTGATAGAATTTCTCAACTTACTGCCGAAAGTGAAATAATCTTAAGTCTAACTATAATACCACGACTCCAATAGTGTTTTTTTAAAACTTGACGAAAGATTCATTAAATATAACGAAAAAATGCTTAAGACTATTACAGTTTTATAATTTCATACAAAGACATCAACATCGTCGTCATGGTTACATATAGACAAAGTCAAAATCATTTCATATAGTAGACATACAAAATCTTACATCTTCTTAAGATTTCTTAAGCTCATTAATTCTTAAGTTCCTCTGATTCTATTTTTATCCAGCACTGTAATTTTTTTAACATTTCGAAGACCCATACGATGACAGGAGCATAAAAATATTTTTCTTCTTATTTTATTATTTTTTTCTAATGATAATGACACTGTTAAAAAATAAAAAATGGTAATGTATGGGGTAAATAACGATTAAAAAATAAGAACAAGCAAAGAATAAGAAAAAAAAAAACTGTGTTTTTTAACGGAGGAAACATTCATAAAAATCCCTTAAGGTTTTGTTACGAAAACTGATGTTAAATAGCCCCTGGGGATCGTTATGGCCGGATTCAGGAGTATATTATATATATATACATTTTTATATTTTGATGCTGTTGTTGTTAATATTGTAATCTACAGCTCCTGTTTGTTTTTTTTTCGATTATTTCTTAATCATGCACTTTTCAATTGCTCAGGGAAAACCCTACAACAAGAACAACAACAACAAAACTAAGCGATGCCATCATTATTATATGCCATATTCCGACTTAAAACGAAAGAATATTTTTGAATTTTTTCTTATTTTTTTTTTTTGAAAGTTCAAAGCTTTTAATTTTGTTGCTGTTGTTATTAGTGTTGTTGGTGCGGTACTGATGTTTCTCTTGTTGTTGTTGTTGTTGTATTTGTTGTAATAATGAATAATGGAGTAAATCTGATGAATTATTTTGTACTTTCATCGTTAATTCATTCGTAATCATTGTTGTTGTTGTTGACTTTATGTTGTCTTCTTTTTTTTTTCTAAATGTTACTTTCATTTAATTTTCATCTATACATACTTATATACATATGATACATATATGTACATATTTATTTTGTTAATTGTATACCTTGTGGGTATATTAATTTGGATATATCATTAGCACCTTTATAAGCTTATATTTGCATTAAGCTTGAAAATGAATTCTGATGATGATATAATTGCCAATTGAATTCTCACCTGTGTATAAAGACATCTTTTTTGATTTATATATTATTTTATTTCAGGTAAATTAATTCTGCTTTTTTAATGATTAATGGTAGAGTGTAGAGTTGAGAGTTGAGAGAGAGTTAAATTATAGTGAGTGGAGGATTAGGAACTAAAGGCGATTAAATCAGGAATTAATGGAGAAATGAAAGTCTTCAAACTATGTTTTATGACGATTGAAGGCACTGAATAGTATAATTTCCAAAAAGTCAAGAACTTAGGTATTTAAATTTTTTATAACTCACATAAACCCCAGACAATTTCTAATAGAAATCGGATTTAAGTATTACGAATCAAAGATGCCTTAATATTGTAAGCATTTACCGTTATAAACCCAGAAGTAGAGGATTTCGCAAATAGAAAAGAATTACGGTGGGTTCAAATGCATTGACTTATGTTAGAAAATGTGCAGTAATAAATGAAAGATCCCTGCCGTTGGAAAAGTCGACTCCGGGAAGCCTAGATACGTCGATTCCTCGAAGAGAGCGTTAGTTTTGTATTCACAAATTGTTAAACGACTGCTTACAGGATTCAGTGAATTCAGAAATGCGATTCAGCATGTTAGTGATTAAATTTATAACACAAAATGCAAAAATTTGGATCTTGCTGCAGAAGATTTCAGTTTTCTAATTTTTTTGTCACTTACTTGATGAATCCAAAGAAACTTTAGACTACAAACCCACCTCCTGATCTCCTACATTCTATTATTTTTATTATTATTCTAACCTCAGTATAACTTAAAAAAAAAAAAAAAACTCCATTTTAAAATATATCCAACACTACAAAATTTCCTTTAAATTTTTTTCATCCCAGCCATATTGACTAGAAACCATAGGACTTTAAAAAGACACTAAGTCTAGCAAAGGGAGAAGGATCTACATTCTACACAAAAAAAAAAAAATATTTTAAATTAAAAATAACTGTTAATATTATTTCCTTTGATCTTCTACTAATTTAGAAAATTTCACAAGGTGAGCATTACTAAATAGACACTGTTGGAACCTAGAAAATAAAATACCTGTTTTAAAATTTTCACCTTATAATATGCTGCATTAATATATATTGAAAATTTTTCAAAGGCAAAATGACTTTTAATCCTGTAAAAACTCAACAGGATATCATTAAAAAAAATTTGTACATGTAGATTTTAGCTTAGGAGTTCTTTTCTAACATTACCTACCTTCCCAACTTTTAATATATATATATATATATATATATATATTGAGCCTGCAGTGAAATTGCATTTCTGGATTTTTTCCAAAAAAAAAAAAACTATTCATCACAACAGGTAATTAGTCAAAATGTTCAACAAAAAAAAATGAATCTTTGTATATGTATATTGTGCAAAGGATGTGCACAGGATGCATTATGATTTTAGCTTAACCTTTTTTCTGCAAAACTATGTTGTGCTCTAAAATGTGAAATCTAACAAATTTCTGGAAAAATATATATACATATATATATATATAATCAATTATTTTAAACTATTCAGAACACCCATTGTGTACGCATTTTTGTTTTTATCCTGATTTTTAAAAATTATATTCGAATGATTTGATGTTTTTTTTTTGTTCTTGTAAAAGATTTGTATCTTAAGATACTTTTTTTTTTTTTTTGTAAAATATTTTTTTTATTAAATTGATAGTTTAGGTAAAAATTAAAAAAAAAAAATTTAGTTTTATGAATTGTTTGTTTTTTTGCGGAAAACTCAGGTAAAAACCAGATGTTATAAAATGTATCTTAAGATAAATTTTATTAAGTATATATACTTATTGAGAGTGGAATTTTTTTTTTTTAACTTAATGAAATTCCATGATATTCAGGTTAATGTTCTTTATATATAAAAGAATTGATTTCTTAATTGTATTAAAGGAATTTGGGTTAATGAATAATGGTGCAAAATCTTAAGAATGGGAATTTTGAAAATTGAAAAGATTTTGCTTTTAAAATAAAAATTGTGATTTAAACAGACGCACTGGCGTTAATCTGAATTGATTAAGTTTTATAGGATAAGTAATGGGAGTTTATATTAAGGATTTATAAGCATCAGGGAGTATTTTTTATAATTGAGTTATTAAGACGGAGCAGATATCATACATTTTTTTTGCACAATTAGAAGATTGATATTACCTTGAAGACCTGGAAGACATGAAGTATACATGGATAACGGACTCAAGAAAGCTAGAAAAGCGTTTGGCGGATTGCAGCCTGTATGGTGAAACTCATAAATCTTCAGAAACACCAAGCTGTAGTCTAGGCATTCTCGAAAAACATCCTAACGCATAGCAGCGAGAGCTGGCTAACTTTAGAGATTTACAAACAGTATAGGCTACAGGCATCAGGAAATAAATGACTTCGAATTATATGTAGGATATTCTGGCCTTGAATAATCACGAACCGAGATTTATGGAACTTAATTAGAGAGCAACTAATAGTGCGTCAAATGAGGAAAAAAACTTGGAGATTAATAAGGCACATATTTTTAGATCAATATTCAAAATTTATAAATTGCGATAGTGCAAAAACCACAGTACTTTTTCGTCAGTTTGATAGAAATGTAAAGTGGAGGCCCTATGCTCTCAAGGAGCAAAAAAAATTTCTTTAGAGCACAATATTATCCCCTGTCTTCCAATTCTTAATTACGACACTAAATAAATTTAATTTAACTTTAATATATATTTAAATTGCATTTTAAAAATGCAATTTAAACGTCCATGACACCCTGGTAAAGCTCGGCATATTTTAATACAGATTTAGAACCATTTTTATTTATTTTAATAATTATTTTATCCAAAGTATTAATTTTCCCCAAGACATTTCAAATTATATTAAAGATTTCTTTTTAATTCTGTGAAATCTTGTAAGTTTACTTTAATATAAGATCCCACCTTTGAAGCTACATCTAACAACATATTATTATTATATATATATTTTTTGTAATTTTGTAATTGAATATGTAAATGTGTATAAATATTAATAGGTAAAAAAAGAACAAGAAGAAAAAACCTTCTTAAAGCTTAACAGCGTCAACTAAATCACATTATTTTTTTTTATAACACCGCATTTATATGAAATTCGCATATGAAAAGACAGATTAGGCTTATATTTTTCGCATTCATTCTTAAAACCGAATGTATTAATTTACTTTGATGGCTGTCATATATTTTATTATCCTTAAACACAGAAAAATAAAGGATATAATATATTAGAAGACTTATAGATACACTGGAGTGTGAAAAAATGGAAGCAGTGTATAATAAAAATTTAAGAATAAGTTGGAGCGATGGATTTCAATAAAAGTTTCAATTAAATTGAATTTCGAATTTCGAAAATCCCCCGAGAAACAAAAATTTCTTAAGTTAGACCAGTTTCACAAGTTTTATGAGCCCCTTTATTGAAAGTTGATAGTTTAGAACCTTTAGTTTTAGTTTGATTAAATTTCGAAATTCGAAAATACTGAAACTAAGTAATTTTTTTTTAAATTTTAGTGTTAGACTTTTTAATACTGGGATATTCAGTGACATATTGAGTAGAAGGATCGATTTAGTGTGGACTTTCCTATCGAATATTAATTTTAATACTATTCATATCGCAGCCCTATCATTATGCACTATACTGTACACAAATATTAATATTTTAATTCAATTTTTTTTTATTCCTACAAATTCCCTTTTTAACATACACACAAAAAAAAAATAAAATTATTCTAATAATTTACATTTCTCGCATTTTTAGTCCTTTTTTAGTCCTTTCATATTATGATTACGAACATTTTCTAATCTGTACCGATAATTGGATTTAAAAGGCATATAATATATATATATATATGTATAAAATACATACATATACATATTAGCTGACAAAAAAAAAAAATTAATTTTCATATTCTGCGAAAAAATAAAAATAATTTTTTTCCAGATTGAAAAAAAAAAACTAAAATCACTTTTCCACGATCTTCAATTTACTTGCTACTTCAAAATAAACTCACACCTGCAATTTACAGGTAAAAAAATAAAATTTCAAGGTATACCTACATAATATAACTCTTTTAAAACATTATCCTTTGATTTAATCATATATATATATGTATAGAATATGATATTACAAATATTAAAAGGAGCAAATTGAAATCCTTTTTTTTATTAAATAGGCTAAAAGGATATTTGAAAAAGGATGTAGGATTGAAATAATAGATACGCCATCTTTTTGTATAGTTTTTGTAATTGATTAAAAAAATTTGTGAAATAAGATTTTGATAAGTACATCGGTTGCACTTTAATATTTATTATCTAATCCTTTATTTTGAATTTATTTTAAAGACTTGCCAGATATGTTTGAAATTGCTAAGATTTACAAAATTTGTAATTCTGAGAAGTTTTAATTGTAATTTTTTTAATACACCCTGTTCTGGGATTTTTTTTGTACATAAGATTCCAAGGACATGGTTAGTAATTATTTTTTTACTAATAGTCATAATAAATCTTAAATAATTAATAAGACTTTACATTAAATATTAAGAAAATGGAAGACATCTTCAGAGTTTTGGATTAACTAATTTGCATAATTGAAAATAATATGTACATAATTTGTTTTAATTCTTAGAAATTCTTTTATATATATATATACATATTCAAAATGGAATATAAAAATTAATGAGTTTATATTCATTAGTTTTGTTGCAAAATAATGCGAAGACGAATAAAAATTAACTTAAATTAAGAAAATGATAGAATATTAATACACTTTTGTTGTGAAAAACTGCTTTAAGGTTAGAACTTTAGTGTTTTATGTGAATTTGAAAAATTAATTTAATTTGAAATGTCTTCTTGAATTATGGCTGTCTTTCATTTAAACAAAGCTAAGTTGTGTTATACGAAATGTATGTACTTTTTTTTAAATGTAAATCAAATTCAAATTCCTAACTGTAATTCCTGTGTTTCTAGATTTAAAATACTCGACAGTCTTTTTAAAATTTAAATTAATTGGAAATTCCAAAGAACTTGAAGAAAACGATACTAGGGCATGAATTAAATGTCAAACACTGCAGTTGTTTGAATGTATATCTTTGGATATCATAGAAGTAGTGTTGCTTATAATCGCTTCTGAAATGATTAGTGTTCATTTCCAAATTGAAATAATAATTTGAATCTACTAGAAGTTACTAAAAAAAAAGTTGGGACGGTAAACGTTCTGAATAGGATGAAAAAACTAACAAAGAGCATGTGGTAAATGTTCTAGATTGTATGTTATCAATACAAATGATATGAGCAAATTCAATATCTGTGTTACAAGTAGATTCTTGGGTTGATTATGTTGAGACACCTCAGAATTCCGAATTAAGTCGAATTTAAATAGAAATATTCTAAATTTGACGAAAGATTCAAAAAAAATTTCATGATAAATAAACTTGATATTAGTTTGTTTTATATTTTCTTTCAATTTTTAGCTTTATTTTAATATCAATTCTATAAAAGAAAAGATTGCAAGTTCTTCGATGGCAAAAAAAAATATATTGTCTTCTGTCCTCCATTTTGTTGGAAACTCATAAATCCGAAAATATTTTTGTTAGTTTTGATAAATATAAATTAAATTTCAACTGTTTTTATAGAAATATGGTATAAATCCGTTCTTCATCAATAGGTAACGGAATCGGAATGGTATGGGAGCCAACCAAATCGGATAACAAAATCGGAAAGCAAAAGTACAAAAACACCTGTTTATGATACTTTTAGGAAAAATGTGAGTTCTAACCGCCGGAGTGGGTTGAAACTTGGTACATAAACTATTATTGGGTACCCACGAAGAGTAAGCTAATAGGGTCTAGAGATTCTAGGAGTTTCTTAAATGTCAAGCTCTAGTAATTCATCAAATTCTCAGCCCATATTAATGGAATTTGGTATGAATGTCTTGTTTGCCAAAATAAAAAGAATGACTTCCCAGATGAGACAAATAGGATAACGGGATCTGGAGGCTCTGATATAAAATAACCAAACAAGCAACATTATATAATCCATCTTGAATTTATTTCTACGTTTTTTCCTTCGAACTCAGAAAAAACAACAAACGTCTTGAACAATCATCTAATGTAATAAATTTTCAATTTATTTTAACACTTATAATTTTCTAATCACATTCAAATGACTAATTATTAAATTATTAAAATAGTGAACAATTCCAAATGGTAAATGTTCTTACCAAATCAAAGAAATTGATTTTAAAATTAATCCTTGTCACATATATGCATGTACATATTTTCTCTGAAACGACTTCTTTTCAATTAATTAATACCTATAACCTCATCATATTTTCTTTTATATAATACTGTGCATACCTATAGAATATTGGAATTAAAAAATGAATTCATTCTTAAAATTGTGCAAATTATTTTATAAATTATAATTTTCATTTTATATATATATACACATACGTTTAAAATAGCTTTTCATTAAAGTGTTGGAAACTAATTATACGTTTTAATTAGATGAAAATTTCATTAATTACCATACCTTTTGCGACAGAATTTGTGAACTCTTTTTTTTATACCCGTATGACTGTATAGTCAAAGGGTATAATAAATTTGCCATTACGTTTGTGACGCAGAGACGGAGGGGGGGTAGATATAGACTCAAATGTATGAATCGGATCAGAATCGAAAAAAAAATCGATTTAGCTATGTATGTCCGTCCGTCCGTCCGTCCGTCCGCACGATAACTCAAAAACTAAAGGAGCTAGGATCTTGAAATTTTCGCAAATTAGTTTTTTTGCAATAGCCGTCATCGCTATTTAAATCCAGCTATTTTGGTCCATGGGTTCGGGTGGCTGCCATACAACTTCTTTTTTTATATGAGCATTATTCTATACCTATTGAAGTTGGGTGTCTGAAATTTTGCCAAAAATAGTTTAGTCTAATGGCCAAAGTTACTGCAAAATTTGGTTGGTCTACTGCAGAGGGTTCGACTAGCTGCCATACAACTCCTTCTTTTATATGAGCATTATATTTTACTTAATAAAACAGGTATGTTTGAAATTTTGCCAAAAGTAATTAATGTTTATAACAATAATGATATAATATTTATATAGAGGTCATACGGGTATCCCAGAGTTGACACAGTCTACTCTACTACACTCTTCCTCGTTTTTCTTATATAATTGAAATACTTAATTATGATATACCAAGAATCACAATGTCAGACTCACAAACAGAACATCAGAACACATTCAAAATAAAAATAAAAGAGAGTTATATACAGAAAAGAACGTTAGCTCAAGAACGTTAATAATTAATTATTCTGCATCATCTGTCATTATATGCAATTTCTTTTTTTAAAATAGAAGTGTTTTCATGATATGCAATTCTGTGATGAATTCTATGATGCAATCTACATTTACGTGGAAATCATTTAAAATGAAATGATGATAAACAGGTTTTAAAAATCAGAGAAGTAAAAATTCTTTAAAATACTTCACTTTTTTCTAGATCACTTGTGCTGGGACAAAGTATTGTTTAATATGAAAATTAAAAAAATGAAATATTTAAACAAGGACGAAATCAGTTAAGAAGCACCTTATTATAATTTGAACTTAATTAGCAGAAAATTAAGATAGAATTATATATGTATAATTATGTAGTATATAAGTAAGTATACAACTTGACTTTGATTAAATGATTTTTAGAATTTTGAAATTTACATTAGAATGAAACTTCAAAATAAAAATTGTAGTAAAATTTAAATATTAGCATAAGTGTGGAATTAGCATGTATTAGCAAAAGTGGATTAAAGTATTAGCATAACATTTTAAGAAATTTTTAATACAAGAAGGTTTTAATAAAAATCTGAATTAGAATTGATATCCCAATTAATTAATCCTAATTCAGTTTTTTGTAATAAGCTTGATTAGCACTCGTGTATTATTATACTGAAGACATTTTCATGACGATTTTTCGGTGCGACTATAAAGTTTGATAAGATTTGAACTTCAGTAACTAAGTATATTTCTAGTTTCCCTTTTGATGGAACCGAATAATAACCAAGTTATAACAACTTGAGCACTTTAAGGAGACTTATTCCTTGTCCTATTTTCTTGTCTTGATCCTGTCTCCTACTACTAAATTTGGGTTCGTCATTTCTCATTCGTAGAGTTAAATTTTTAATTTTTAAATTATTTAAGCGAGTACCGTTATTTCAGGATTATTTCAGTCTTTTTCAGGAAATACCGTTATTTTTAATATTCTTAATTTTTAAATTAATTTCTTTTTAAGGAAATACCGTTATTTATAATTTTTTTAATTTTTAAATTGATTTCTTTTTAAGGAAATACCGTTATTTTTAATTCAAGGAAATTTCTTCAAATTTAAGTTTAAGATAATAGGCAATAGAAGCAAATAAATCTGTTAGTAATTAAAAGGAGTATTCAGTCGTTAATAGGCTTATAGAATTAAAACAGGGTTACAATTCATAGAAACAACTCTTAATAATTAAATTAACAATTATATAAAGGTACAATATTCAAAACATTTCTCAATACTTCTTAATAATTTTTGATGATTCTGATGGCATCCTGCTAGCATAATCTCAACTTTAATATAATTATTAATCATTTGCATAATTATCCCTATTTATATTAATTTGAAGTATAGGTACTCATGTTTTTCTTATATATATATACATATTTTTTTTTTTGAGTAAAGGAATGTGCAGCATTGTATATTTCTGGAATTCCATATATAATAAGTACATCATCCACTTTTCAATTAAACAATGAATTTATGAAGATGAAATTGAAGATATTTAGATACATGGTACATGGTACATGGTACATATTCCTATATATGAATTCCTACCGTGTCATTTTAAATAGCATAAAAAATGGCATAATTTTTTTTTTTATTTTACTTGTACTTGTACTTAAAATCAACAGAATTCCTGTGTCAAAAGAGAATGCAATCGGATCGAATTTCCTGTTAACCCCTTTTTTTTAAACTGTTGTTGTTTTACTTAAAAAATCTTTAAAACTAAAAATGAGTTCAAGAAGATATGGATTCAGATATGTCTTTTTTTCGGATTATATTGTCGTAATATATAAGTACTAAGTATATATATATATATATATGTAATCACAGTAATCACATTTGTTTTTGTTGTAAATTTTCGACATAAAAGAACAATAAAAAAAAATGCAATTGATTTTCGCTTTAAATTTTCAATCTCAGAGATGAAAGACTGAAAAAGTGGTAAATTCATCAATATATTCATCTTCACCTTTTTTTTTTGATTTAATTTTTTTTTTTCTTAGGATCTTCATCCATCCTTTTTTTTTTGTTCCCTTTTTCTTCTTAAGTATCTTAAGATACAATGTGCAATATAAGAATTTGGACTATTTGATGGATGCCGCCGCCACAAAACAACTTCGTCATGATCATATTTTTGTTCTTCTTCCCTACTACTACCGACACACATATATATATATATATCAGTACTACCTATTGTTGGATTTAAAATAAAAAAAATTGATGAATGCCTACATCATCATCATTATATCAATCAACTGCATCATCAATATATCGTCAAAATGTTGAATTTAATGTTCAAAGTAAAAAATTCAAAAAAAAAAAACGATTCGACCTGATTTTTATTTTGTTCCCTAACTTCTTAGGATTTTTTTCAAAAAAGTTTTTTGTTTTATTCTGCGTTTGAGTTTTTTGTTTTTGTTCGTAAGTTTTGTTTTTTTTTTACTTGGTAGACAATCCGACTGCACTTCTTCGTTCGATGAATCTTTTGTTTTTCAATTTTACTTTTATAAAAAAAAAACTCAAACCAATTTTTTTACTCACTTTTTTAATTTTTTTTTTTTTGTTAAGGAATTAAAAGTAGTCTTTATTAGTTCTTTAGAACTTTTGGTTCTATATTCACCAGAATAAGAATTAATAAGTAAAAATTGTCTGTCATGTTATCAAAGATTCAGGCTTTTTAAATATTTTAAAACTCAAAATAGTTTTTTGCCCCAATATTTTATAGAGTAGTTAATTTTCTCAAATAAGACTCAGGTTTTGAACTTGTAATAAAACATAACTTTTTGAGGTGATAATTGGGTCATTTATAATTCCAGATTTGATCTGAAAGATCTATAATTGATAAATAAATTTAAATAGAATAGCTTCGGTATCGGATGCGACTAACATATTTATGTATTTTAATTAAATAATTTTTTAATAATATTTACTTTATCTTAGGTCATTCATCAACAAGGACCATCATATAATTTCTAATTACAGATCCATTTTTGAGGGTAATTATTGGGTCAATAATAATTCTAGTTTGAATCTGAAAGATCTATAATTGATAAATGAATTTAATTAGAATACCTTCGACTTCGGATGCGTCGAACATGAGTTAATCTACCTTGAGTTAATCACGAAGAGTCAAATGAACAAATAGAATACCTTCGACATCGGATGCATCGAACATGACTTAATATACCTTGAGTTAATCACGAACAGTCAAATGAGCGGAATTTTTTAAAAACGTCAGCCCTCCTTTACGTAGAAATATAATGCGAAGTATCTGATGAAAAATTCCTGAGACATTTTAAATCAAAGTTGGAAGAAAATGCTTCCATCCAGAAGTTCGAATCCTTAAAAAATATTTACCTACTAGAAATATTAGCACTCATAAATGTAAAAATAAACTTTTAGATGTCTGTTAAAAATATCATTTAAATGCCCCTCAATCTTTAAATAAGCTTTGGTAGATGATCATCATTTCAGGAGTTCGGAGTCTAGATCAATAAATTAATATGTAATGTAATTTACTTGTTTAATTTAAATATTTATTGGTTTTGAGGTATAAGCGTAAGATGATTTTGCAACTAATTCTCTTCCGACTCTGGGGAGTCCCCCTCCCCTCTTTTCAATCTATCCTTGTTCCCTACAGATTTCCCGAACTTGTAAATTTAATTATAATCAAAACTACTGCAATTAACCTTACGTCTTAACACCTAATCCAATAATTAACCATAAAACAGATAGTTTTAAAAATTGAAAACTTAATTGTAAATTCAAAGAAAAAAAAAAACTTTATAGTACTGTACGCTTTACAGACACTTTAGATACGGCACATCAGCATTACAAAAACAACAAACCAAAAAGAAAGACCATAAGACAAAATATTAAAATTTAAAAGTGAGATTTATAGCTGTTCAGGTGAATATTATTCAGGTTAATTTTGTTTCTTAAACTTCAACAAAAAAAAGGTGATACTGATGAAGATGGAAATGTATGGATAGTGTGAATTTTAGGGCGGTTTTTGTTGATTTTTAATTAATTTTCTTTTGTTTAAGTTTATAGTCAAATTAAAAAAATACGAAAAATACTAAAAAAAAAAAACAAGAAGAATAAAAAAAAAAATTGTTTAAAAGTAAAATCTACAAAAAAAAAAATATACAAAAATTTGCATAATTTAAAACAAATTCGGAAAAAAAATAACGAACAGAGAATAAAAGTCAGAAAAAAAAGAAGAATATAAATATACAACTTGATTCGATGAATTATTATGCGATGTTATCCGAAATATTAAATTTTAAAAATATTTTTAAATTGAATTTTTAATTTTGAATTTTTTTTTTGAACT